>SJYC01060306.1:0-23140 GCA_006408675.1 Madoqua kirkii | reverse complement strand
AATCTGATTTCGGTATTGACCATCTGGTAATGTCCATGTGTAGAGTCTTCTCTTGTGTTGTTGGAAGAGGGTGTTTGCTATGACTAGTGTGTTCTCTTGGCAAAACTCCATTAGCCTTTGCCCTGCTTCATTCTGTACTACAAGGCTAGTATTATGCTATAAAGAACAATATCACATAATTGTTAGGTCGGTGAATCAAGGTACCTTGGAAATGGTCAAGCAGGAGATGAGAAGACTGAACATCAACATGTTAAGAATCACTGAATTAAAATGGACAAGAACATGCAAATTTAATTCAGATGACTGTTACATCTACTACTGTGGGTGAGAATCCCTTAGAATAAATAGATTAGCCCTCATAAACAAAAGAATCCAACATACAGTACTTTGTTGCAATCTCAAAAATGACAGAATGATCTCTGTTCATTTCCAAGGCAAATCATTCAATATCATTATAATACAAGTATATGCCCCAACACTGATGCTGAAGTTGAGTGGTTCTATGAAGATCTACAAGACTTTCTACAACTAACATCAAAAAACATGTCCTTTTCATCATAAGTGATTGGAATGCAAAAGTAGGAAGTCAAGATATACACAGAGTAACAGACAAATTTGGCCTTGGAGTAAAAAGTAAAACAGGGCAAGGACAAATAGTTTTGTCAGACAACCTGCTGGTTATAACAAACACCATTTTATAACAGTGCAAGAGACAACTCTACACATAGACACCACCAGATGGTCAATAGCAAAATCAGATTGGTTATGTTCTTTGCAGCCAAAGGAAAGACTCTATATAATTAGTAAAATTAAGACTTGGAGCTGACTGTTGCTCAGATCATGAGCTCGTTCTTGCAAAATTTAGGGTTAAATTGAAGAAAGTAGGAAAAACCACTAGGCTATTCAGGTATGACCCAAATCACAACCTTATGATTATACAATAGAGGTGACAAATAAATTCAAGGGATTAGATCTCATTTACAGAGAGCATGAACAACTGTGGAAAGAGGTTCATAACACTATACAGGAGGCAGTGACCACAGCCATTTTAAAGAAAAAAGAAATGCAGGAAAACAAAATGCTAGTCTGAAGAGGCTTTACAAATAGCTGAGGAAAGAAGAGAAGTGAAAGGCAGAGGACAAAGGGAAAGATGTACCCAACTAAATGCAGAGCTTCAGAGAATAGCAAGGAGAGATGAGAAGGCCTTCTTAAACAAACAATGTAAAGAAACAGAGGAAAGCAAGAGAATGGGAAAGGCTAGAGACTTCTTCGATAATTTGGAGATATCAAGGGAATATTTCATGAAAGGAGGGACATGATAAAGGACAGAAATGATAAGGACCTATCAGAAGCTGGAGAGATTAAGAAGCAGTGTTAAGGATATCTAGAAGAAATATATAAGAAAGGTCTTGATGACTGGGATAATCACAATGATGTGGTCACTCCCATAGAGCCAGACATCCTGGAACTGAAGTCAAATGGGCCTTAGGAAGTGTCACTATGAACAAAGCTGGTGGACATGATAGAATTCCAGCTGAGTTATTTCAAATCCCAAAGAAAGATACTGTTAAAGTACTACTTTAAATAAGCCAGCAAATTTGGAAAACTCAGTAGTGTCCACAGGACTGGAAAAGGACAGTTTTCATTACAATCCCAAAGAGGGGCAATGCCAAAGAATAGTCAGATTCCATACAGTCATGCTCACTTTGCACACTGGCAAGGTTAGGCTCAAAATCCTTCAAGCTAGGCTTCAACATAGACCGAGAATTTCCAGATGTACATATTCGGTTTTGATGAGGCAGAGGAATCAGAAATCAAATTGCCAACATTCACTGCATCATGAAGAAGGCAAGGGAGTTTCAGAAAAATATCTACTTCTGTTTCATTGAGTATACTAAAACCTTTGATCTTGTGGATCACTATAAACTGTAGAAAATTCTTAGGTTTGGGAATGCCAGACCACCTTACCTGTCTCTGAGAAACTTACATGCATGTCAAGAATGAAGAGTTAGAACCAGACATGAAACAACTGACTGGCTCCAAATTGGCGAATGAGTACCTCAAGGCTGTCTATTGTTACCATGATTATTTACCTTATATACAGAGTACATCATGCAAAATGCTGACTGAATGAATCACAAGTTGGAATCAAGGTTGCCAGGAGAAATATCAGCAACCTTAAATGTGTAAATAAAATTATGTTAATGGTAGAATGTGAAGAGGAACTAAGGAGCCACTTGATGAGGGTGAAAGAGAGTGAAAAGTTGTCTGAATCTCAATATCAGAAAAATTAAGATCATGGCATCTGGTCCCATTTCTTGATGGCAAATAGAAGGGGAAAAATTTGAAGCAGTGATAGATTTTATTTTCTTGGCTTTCAAAATCACTGCAGGCAGTGATTGCAGTCATGAAATTAAAAGACACTTGCTCCTTGAAAAAAAAAAGCTATGACAAAACTAGAAAGCATATTAAGAAGCAGAGACATCACTTTGTCAACAAAGGCCAACAAGTCAAAGCTCTGATTTTTCCAGTAGTCATATATGGATGTGAGAGTCGGACCATACAGAAGGCTGAGTATCGAAGAACTGATGCTTTCAAATTGTGGTTCTGGAGAAGACTCTTGAGAGTCCCTTACACTGCAAGGAGATCAAACCAATCCATCCTAAAGGAAATCAGTCTTGAATATTCATTGGAAGGACTGATGCTGAAGCTGAAGCTCCAATACTTTGGCCACCTGATTCGAAGAGCCAACTCACTGGAAAAGACTCTGATGCAGGGAAACTATTGGTTAAGTCAGTATGAGAAGGAGGTGACACATTTCTAACAATAAGAGATGGGTAGGTAGTATTATCAACTCAACAGACATGAATTTGAGCAAACCCCAGAAGACAGTGGAGGACAGAGGAGCCTGACATGCCACCATCCACAGGATTGCAAAAAGTCCAACATGACTAAGTGACTGAGAAGCCTACTCGAGCGCACAGCCCAGCATGGGACAGACACCATTTCAAAAGCTGTATACCTACAGCAATATTCGGTGCCATGGAGACAAAGATTTAAAATGAGAAATCCTGCAGACAGATTTTCCCTAGGACTACAGAGAAAATCCATATTAGAGAACTTCCAGCATTTATGTGCTGGTGTCTTTGGAAATTCATGAATTCATTCAATAAATATTAATCAAATTCCTTGATAACTGGCTCATAATGATTATTCTCTAAATGTAAGGAATGCCCCCTTACTTCACAGGATACTGAAGGGCTGTCAGATACAGAAACTTTGAAGGAGACTGAAGTATCATCTTTCCTTTTCCCTCCCCTTCTCTCCTTACCTCTTGTATCCACCCTTTCTCTTCTCTCACTTTCCCTTTCCTTCCATTCATTTCCCTTTCTTTCAGGAAAATAAGTTAGGGAGAAGACTTTCATTAAAATTCCTTTTCCTTCTTTAGGTCTGTGGTTCTCAAACAATGGAACAAGTGATACAAATGTTATACAAAGAAGCTTTAGCTGGTAAACAGACGTGGCATTATTAATAGTGTTGAGATACATGGCAAGAAGGTTTTTTTATTTCCCATTTTATTTCTTTATCTCTTTGCCTTCAACTTTTAAGTTTTAATAGATAGTAATAAAAGGGCTGTAAAAATAATAATACAAAAATAGCCCCCTACCTTCACAAGTCTCCTCAGAGACAACCGCTATCTCTTCATTTTGTTGTTGTTGTTTGTTTACTTGCAAGTCTTGTTTAATTCTTGCAATCCCATGAGCTATAGCCCGCCAAACTCCTCTGTCCATGGGAATTCCCAGGCAAGACTACTGGAATGGGTTGCCCTTTCCTCCTCCAGGGGATCTTGTCGACTCAGGGATTGAATGCATGTCTCCTGATAAGCAGGCAGATTCTTTACCACCAAGCCACCAAGGAAGTCCTTCTTTCTTTTAACTATTTTTAATAGTACTGAATTTCATGTTATAATAAAAAGGTTTCATAAGATATACTCTTCTGATTCAATTTATAGTTTATTTTTGGACAATTTATAATTGATAAAATTGTTACATGAATTTTTAAAAATATGTGTGTACAGCTTCTCTAATACTCTTTGCTTGGCTTAATCTTCCTCCTCTTGAATACGGGCTAGAATTTGTAACTCACTTCTGACAAATGGAATAAACCAGAAGTGACGATGCTCAGCTTCGGAGATCAGGCCATAGAAAGATCCTGTGGCCTCCACTGTGACCTTTCTCTCTCTTGTCTGGCTCTCTGTCTGTCTGGCTCTCAGATCACTGGCACTAAGGGAAGGTGGCGGCCACCACGGTGTCCCACGTGATGAGAAACCAGGACTTCCTGACAGCCGCCATGCGCCTGAGCCTGAAGTGGCTCCTCAGCCCAGCCGGACCTGCAGATGACTGTAAACCCAGCCAGCATCTGGACTATAGCCTCATGAGAGACCGGGAGCCAGAGCCATCTAGCTAAGTTGCTCACAGATTCTTGATCCACGGGATGTGTGAAGAGATGAAATATTGGGTTGGCCGGAAAGTTTGTTCAAGATTTTCCATAAGATGTTATGGAAAAACCCAAATGAACCTTTTGGCCAACCCCATATGTATTGTTTTAAGATGCAAAATTTGTGGGTAATTTGTTATTGCCACAATAGATAACAAAGCACTTTAAAACCATTTTCCCCATACTCCTAATATAGTTACCTGACATTTACAGTTAATCAATGACATCTCTTTATTTCATTATTCCTAATTAGATATAACTCACTAAGCCAATTATTGTATTATCTTTCCTTTTATAATTTTGTTTTTCCTGGAATTAATCATTGCCACTATTCTACCAGACATAGTTACCTATGTATTCATCCTCATTACTTTTGCAAATACTTTATCAGATCTACCATATACCTTCCAGAAGTTTCATTTGTTCCAAGTGGGCATATCACAATAGATCATCTAACAATTACTTATTTTTGCCTTTAGAGTTATTGTCTTCTTGCTCCAAAACAGGTACGCCTTCTCTAGGCCTGTCATCCTGGGTCACATCTTTCCTTCATTCCAGGCTTTTATTCACTGCTTTTGTGTGTCACAGTACGTTCTTCTTGGATCTTATCTCCCTTGTCTGGGTGCCATTACTTCTTTAACAAGAGAACATTACGTAATAACTTCTAAAGTATGGTTGCATGGGTGAAAATTATGTGGATTTAGATGTATAAAAATGTTGAATTTATCTAAGATTCTAAGTTAGAGTCCCTTGGACTGCAAGGAGATCCAACCAGTCCATCCTAAAGGAAATCAGTCCTGAAGATTCATTGGAAGGACTGGTGCTGAAGCTGAAACTCCAACACTTTGGCCACCTGATGTGAAGAAATGACTCATTGGAAAAGACTCCCATCCTGGGAAAGATTGAGGGTGGGAGGAGAAGGGGACGACAGAGGATGAGATGGTTGGAAGGCATCACCGACTCAGTGGACATGAGTTTGAACAAACTCCAGGATTTGGTAATAAACAGGGCAGCCTGGTGTGCTGCAATCCAAGAGGTCATAAAGAATCGGACATGACTGAGCGACTGAACTGAATTGAATTGATTAATTAGAAGACATTCCATGTGAAGATTTCTTTTAATTATTGAAATTTGTTTCTTCCAGATTTCTCTTATTTTTTTTTACAGTTTAGTTTTCCTCAGTCAGAAATCATATCCAATATACAAAGATGTGAATAGACAATATACATTTAATGTATTGTAAAAAGTGTTTAATTTCAGAAGCAATGTGGATATGAGCCTATTTCAGTTTTAAAACTTCTATTCTCACTTCTAAAATGCCCACAATATTTCTTTATGTATTTATTTTAGTATTTATTCACCTGCCAGTCTCCATTAAAATGTGAACTCATTACTAATCTTCAACTGATACTATTTCATCAAGCCTGATTTACAAGTGAAAATTAATGGCTTAGCAATTGTTATGACCACCTTTATACCTGCTCAAGATGTCTGAACTGAAAGTTCTTTGCTGGGGAAGATGGAACCCAGTTCCAGACTCCTATAACTTAAAACAATCCAACCCAGCTTTGTGCACCTCAGTGTCCTTATGTCAACAATGACATGTGTCATAGATGATGTGGAAAATGAGTGACTTCTCAAGTCTTATGTCCAAGTGGGAATGATAGACTTTACTTTAAGTCCCGATTTCCCCTTCTCTGATCTTAGAGGGTATCATTATTCAGAAAATACTGGGGATAAGAACTCAGGTTTTCTAGTATGCACTGTTACCCTTGAGGCTCGTAATTTGCATGCTCCATATAAATCACTTATTTTCCTCATTTATGAGACATTTTAGCTTCCTTCCTTATATACTAAGGGCAATATTACTTGCCAGTGTGGTGTGAAACATGAGTTGCCATGGAAATAAAGCAAAAAATATAAACTATCATGTCAGTGTGAATAGCTAAGTGAGTCAGTCATCATTGCTATTGGCTATTTCTGTTCTACACTCTGTAAGAGAAGAGTTCAGACCTGCCCAAGTTGCGTTGGTGGCCCCAACACCAAGTCCCTGCAGGAACCAGAATGCTGGTCTTGCCCCACTGTCTCTCCTCTCTCTGCCACACACACTGTATTTCTCTCACTGACTCCCACTGGCCTGTACCTCAAGCCCCGAACCTCCCAGACAAAAGCATGGTTGTTTTCTGAGACTGATAGGGGCCTACGTCTCCTGGCTCACCTTTAACTAACTTCATCTGTCTGCCCTCATCTCCTATGACTTACTCTCCCTTTCATTCCCAGCCACATCAGAATCCTTTGCACTGGCTGTTCCATCTTCCTGGAAGGTGCTTTCCCAAGGTACCTCCTTCAGGTCTTCAGAGAAAACTCACCATCACCATGGGACTGCCCTGGCCATGCCGCGCAAGGCTTTAGTCCTCTGCCTTGAGTCTAGATGTGCTCCTTCCTGCATTCTTTTCCTTCTTTAGCACTGGGCTGCTGTCTATGGGGTTGCACAGAGTTGGACACAACTGCAGCAACTTAGCAGCAGCAGCATACTACCTGTTTTATTTTATATGGTGTGTATATTATTCTCACCAAAAGCATCAGAAAGTAAGAGTTTCTGTATGCTTAATTAACAGTATATATTTTAGAGATTCTGGTGAATGTTTTCTGTAATGGTCCAAATAGTAAATCTTTTAGACTTGGTGGGCCATATGGTTTGTTACAACTAATCAATTCTGCCTTTGTGGTATAAAAATAGTCATACAATGTGTAAATGAATAAATGCTATGGCTGGATTCCAACAAATATTATGAACACTAAAATTTAAGTTTTATATAACTTTCAAGTGGCATGTATGTTATTCTTCTTTTGATTTCTTTTTCTACTACTTAAAAGTATTAAAACCATTCTTAGCTAGTAAGCCATCCAGAAGCTGACAGCAAGCCAGATTTGGCCCATGGTTCAGAGTATGCAGACCATTGCTTTCAAAGAATTCTCAGTGTTGTTCAGCTCAGTTCAGCCACTCTGTTGTGTCCAGCTCTTTGAGACCCCATGGATTGCAGCATTCCTGTCCATCACCAACTCCCAGAGCTTACTCAAACTCATGTTTATTGAGTTGATGATGCCATCTAACCATCTCATCCTCTGTCGTCCCCTTCTCCTCCTGCCTTCAAACTTTCCCAGCATCAGGATCTTTTCAAATGAGTCAATACTTCACTTCAGGTGGCCATTGTATTGGAGATTCAGTTGCAGCAACAGTCCTTCCAATGAATATTCAGGACTGACTTCATTTAGGATGAACTGGTTGGGTCTCCTTGCAGTCCAAGGGACTCTCAAGAGTCTTCTCCAACACCACAGTTCAGAAGGATCCGCATGTTGTAGGTATAAAGTAAATATTAGTTAAATGAGTGAGTTGCATACTCAGTCACTCAGTCGTGTTGGGCACGACTTAGCAACCCCGTGGCTATAACCTATTAACTGCCTCTGTCCATGGGATTCTCCAGGGAAGAACACTGGAGTGAGGTGCCATGACCTACTCCAGGAGATCTTCCTGACTCAGGTATATAACCCTCAAATTCTCTTGTGTCTCCTGTACTGGTAGGCAGGTTCTTACCAGCTGAGCCACTGGGGAAGCCCCAGTGAATATAAAGATAGGAGCAAAGTTAACACATGAATATTTAATAACAAAAACAAATAATGGACTATATTAGATGAGACCAGAAATTAAATAATCTAAGAAATACTTAAAATAATATATTTCTTTACATTATTCTCACATACTACCAAAGTAATGCTCAAAATTCTCCAAGCCAGGCTTCAATAGTACATCAACCATGAACATTCAGATGTTCAAGCTGGATTTTAAAAAGACAGAGGAACCAGAGATCAAATAGCCAATATCTGCTGGATCATTAAAAACGCAAGAGAGTTCCAGAAAAAAATCTATATTTGTTTTATTGACTACACCAAAACTTTTGACTGTGTGGATCACAACAAACTGTGGAAAATTCTTAAATAGATCAAAATACCAGACCACCTGATGCTTCCTGAGAAATCCATATGCAGGTCAAGAAGCAACAGTTGGAACTGGGCATGGAACAACAGACTAGCTCTGAATTAGAAAAGAAGCACGTCAAGGTTGTTACAGCTCACCCTGCTTATTTAACTTATGTGCAGAATACATCATGAGAAACACTGAGCTGGATGAAGCATAAGCTGAAATCAAGATTGCTGGGAGATATTTCAATAACCTCATATATGCAGATGATACCACCCTTATGGCAGAAAGTGGAGAAGAACTAGAGCCTCTTGATGAAAGTGAAAGAGGAGAGTGAAAAAGTTGGCTTATATCTCAACATTCAGAAAACTAAGATCATGGCATCTGGTCTCATCACTTCATGGCATGTAGATGGGGGAACAGTGGAAACAGTATCAGACTTTATTTTGGGGGGCTCCAAAATCACTGCAGATGGTGATTGCAGCAAAATTAAAAGGCACTTATTCCTTGGAAGGAAAGTTATAACCAACTTAAACAGCATATTAAAAAGCAGAGACATTACTTTGCCAACAAAGGTCCGTCTAGTCAAGGCTATGATTTTTCCAGTAGTCATGAATGAATGTGAGAGCTGGACTCTAAAGAAAGCTGAGTGCTGAAGCATTGATGCTTTTGCACTGTGGTGTTGGAGAAGTCTCTTGAGAATCCCTTGGACAGCAAGGAGATCCAACCAGTCCATCCTAAAGGAGATCAGTCCTGAATATTCATTGGAAGGACTGAAGCTGAAGCTGAAATTCCAATACTTTGGCCACCTAATACAAAGCACTGACTCATTTGAAAAGTCCTTGATGCTGGGAAAGATTAAGGGCAGGAGGAGAAGCGCATGACAGAGGATAAGATGGCTGGATGGCATCACCGACTCAATGGACATGGGTTTGGGTAAACACCAGGAGTTAGTGATGGACAGGGAGGCCAGGCATGCTGCAGTTCTTGGGGTTGCAAAGAGTCAGACATGACTGAGTGATTGAACTGAATCAAAGACACACAGATGACACCACTCTCATGGCAGAAAGTGAAGAAGAACTAAAGAGCCTCTTGAAGAAAGTAAAGAAGAGAGTGAAAATTTTGGCTTAAATCTCAACATTCAGAAAACTAAGATCATGGCATCTGGTCCCATCACTCCATGGCAAATAGATGGGAAAACAATGACAGACTTTACATTTTTGGTCTCTAGAATCACTGCAGATGGTGACTGCAGCCATGAAATTAAAAGGACCCCTGCTTCTTGGAAGAAAAGCTATGACCAACCTAGAGAGCATATTAAAAGCAGAAACATTGCGTTACCAAAAATGATCTGTCTAGTCAAAACTGTGGTTTTTCCAGTAGCCATGTATGGATTTGAAAGTTGGACTATAAATAAAACTGAGCACCAAAGAATTATTGATGCTTTTGAACTCTGGTGTTGGAGAAGACTCTTGAGAATTCCTTGGGCAGCAAGGAGATCCAACCAGTCCATCCTGAAAGAGATCAGTCCTGAATATTCCTTGGAAGGACTGATGCTGAAGCTGAAACTCCAGTACTTTGGCCAGCTGGTGCGAAGAACTGACTCATTTAAAAAGACCCGGATGCTGGGAAAGTTTGAAGGCAGGAGGAGAAGGGGATGACAGAGGATGAGATTGTTGGATGGCATCACCAACTCAACAGACATGAATTTGAGTAGGCTCCAGGAGTTGGTGATGGACAGGGAAACCTGGCGTGCTGCAGTCCATGGGGTCACAAAGTCAGACAAGGCTGCGTGACTGAACTCACTGACTGACTCTATCATTATTAATCTGACAGATGAAACTATATCAATGTTTGATGAAAACATATCAGTGAGTCTATCAATAAAATAAATTGAGTAAAGATTACAGACATTTGCTGATTTTACGTGCTACACCTGGAAAACAAAACTTTCCAAGTCTTCTAAGAATGTCTATGAAGTTTCATCATTTTTTTTCCAGACAAGTGCACGTTTGTTGTCATTCTTTACAACTGCTCTAACTACTAAATAGAAGTGATGCTGTGCGAGTTCTGAGACTAGCCCTTTAAGGCCATGCAGTTTCCCCCATCACCTGGGTGCTCACTCTTTAAATGCTTCCATTTGGAAACCACATCTCAGAATCCAGTCACCATGTTGTGAAGAAGCACAAGCCATTTGGAGAAGTGGTGTGTCAGTGCTCAAGTTGACGGTCCCACTGAAGCTGAGTCTTCAGTTTCTCCCCACCTGAGTTCCAGCAGCCCCCAGGGATGACAGCCCTTCACACTGTCCCAGACACAGCTTCCCTGGCTAAGGCCCCAGACGTCAGGAAGCATAGACAAGCCATTCTCGCTGTGCTCTGACTGAATGCCTGGCCACAGAAATCCACACACAGAATACAATGGTAGCTGTTGACTGACTCCTTACTGTGGGTGGTTTTTTTATTTAGCAATAGTTCCCAGAAAAAAATTAATCTTGATATCAGACCAAAAAGAAAATTACAGTATAATTCAATAAAATCAAAGAAAAGAATTTAGATAGCTCATGAAAATGACTAGAAATTAGAGCACAAATAAAATACAAAATCTAAATTTACTTTAGTAATAGTGCCTTGAAAAGTAATTCAGTGGCGAACATGAGACTAGGTACGATAGTTTCCTTAAATATAAATAAATTGAAGTTTTAGAGAGTACCAATGAGCACAATAATGGAATACAGAGAAGAAAAGGAAATTCCGAAAAAGCTTCTGGCTCAGAGCCACACATTTTGTCTGATATTTCCATGACCAACCATTGTGAAATTCTGCAACGTTTACCAGTATTTCCATTATTTCTTCTTTTAAAGTGCCACAGACAGACTGAATTCATCTTTTCTCACCTTCTTGGCTTCATTAATTGAATAACCTCTATGATTTCAAGCCTTTTAGTCTTCAAAACAGCTCTCCCTCTGCTTCCAGAAGCTTTTATTTTAAGCATAAGTGCATAGGCTGCATCATATCAGTTCCCTATTCCAAAAACTTTAACTAGATCCTTTGTGTATAAATAAAACCTTTAACATGGCAATTAGGGTCTTCAAAGGCTACCCTCAAAACACTTATCCAATCTCATTTCCTGTTAAGACACCCACTTTCTATTCACATAATATATTTGCTGTTGATAATGTGGGTGTCAGTTGAGTACATAATTCGCTCACATTACCTTAGCCAAAGATGTTCATAATAGAGAGGAAAAGAGTGAAGAATCTGGAAATTTATAGTTCTACAAAGGATTATATTGAAGGTAATTCACAGAATGCAAATCAAATGATCATATTTTTTTAAAAAAGGACTTGATTGGACATGTGTATGAAAAGTTGAGGAATATCTGGCTTTAGGTAGGGTGTTGTCTAGGGATTCATGCAGTGTGCCCAGTCTCTCTCCACCTTTCCAGCTCTTGGTACAGCCTTCCTCTGTGTGAGCTTCATACCCAGGTAATCTCTCTGCAAGTACTGATTCCTAAAAGTTCTGAGATTACATCTCAACATCTTCACTTGGCAACACCAGTAGTAGGCCACTTTTTTCCCTAATAGGTGCAACAGAAGGCCTGGAGTTGGTTTCTATTGGCCTAGGTTGAGTTGCAATTCCATCCCTACAACTAGGTAGGAGGAATTCACTGCTCCATCAGACTGAGAAAAGTGGATCTAGCAGTAGAGTCAGTGCAACTGGAACATGCAGAATAGATGGGGACAAGGATAGCTACCCCAGTACGGTGTCACATCAGAGAGAGAGATGAATGCAAGACCCATGTGGACAACATCAATATTGTACAACTTATCAAAAACTTGTTGTGTGTAGAAAATAAACTATTTTAAGAAGCATCCTCAGGAGCTATCTTTGAACACTTACTCATGAAACATAAGAGGGAATTACTTGGTCTTTGCAGCTATGGAGCATGAATGGGCTCAGGGCTCATGAGTGGTAATGATGAGAGAGAACTTTGTTTTTGTTTTTCCAAAAAATAGGACAAGTTGACCATCAATAGAGTGTGTGAATGGAGCAGAATCCAGGAGAATTAGCAGAGTTAGCAGAAACATTTAGCTTTATCAAAGGCTGTAGGGTCTTGAGTAGGGTTTCAGCAGGCACTTGCATAGCTGGCTGGATATATCTAGAATGCAGTGGACACATTCAGTTGTCCCAGGAAATTTACCTTTATCTATTCACATGTCAATTTCCAGGGCTTTGAGTTAACCAGAAAGCACGTCCATGTCAATCCTTGTCTAGGACAGTCACTAGTATAGACTAATCTATAGCATAGGCCTACGGTGCAATTGTTAAATACGTGATTCAGCACATGACTTAGACTTCAGTCCTCACTATACATTTAACTTTGCACAAATAATCTACTGAATAATTCTGAAACTGCTTTTCTTCACCTGTATGAGAAATAATAATATATCCATACCCTTGACAATGCTTAAAGACCAAGCAAGGATGCTTAATCTAAAGCAGGATTAAAGTGGCCATTAGTATTATTATTAGGCATTCTGGGTTTTTCTGATAATTTGGATAAGAAACTGGCTTTTTCTTACTTGGCTTTGAAAACTTTACAATGTAAGAAGGAAAAAAATCAGCAAACAAATTAGGTGTTAACCTAAATACATAATAATATCAATTTGAACTCAATCTGGTAACTTATTATAATTTAAAATCAATCTTATTTTACTCTAGAAATAGTCATTTTATTTCAATTCTTTCTCTCACCACCCACTCCTTACCCCCTCCTCATAAACTATTTTTATTAAGTATTATCAATTTGTCTGATGAGTTGCTCATGCAAAACAAAAGTTTCTCTCATTTCTTGTCATAGTGTCTGCTTAAGAAATGACTCTGTGCAGAGAAAAAAAAAAAACGTTACTAGAATATTAAAGCAACACAGTTGATTAAAATATCACACCTTGTGGGTTTCTTTGGCAAGCTCAATGAAGAAGCAAAGATGAAATATTAGCATGTGTTTTTCACATGAGTATGCTAGGGAGAAAATAACTTTTTTTTCACTTACATTTGATATTTTTTAAATCTTCAAAATGTATCTTGATGTTTCTCCTAAATAATAACTTGAACAACCCAGTATAGACTACTTCATAAATAGGGTTCTTAAAAGTATAACATTATCTTGACAAAGGAAGGAAAACCAAATACTTCTCCTAGTGTTCAGGAAGTCTATCCTGAGTTGAAAGATTTGGATTTTACATATCTAGCTTTTGAAGATATATGGACTCAAAATTAGAGACTCCTCCAATGTCTCTTAAATATTAAACCCTCTCAAATTCATATTTATTTGGTGGAGAACTTTATGGTTTAGGTAGTTTATCTATGTGAGGTAAAGTCATATATATTTTTAAAACATTACAATTTCATTGAAATATCATTCATATACCATACAATTCACAAAATTAAGCAACTCAGTGGATTTAAATATATTCACAGAGTTGTGCAACCATTACCATAATCTACTGTTGGAATATCTTCATTATCCTCCAAAGAAACCTCATTCCCTCCTCCCATCAGCCCCTGGAAATCCACCAATTTATTTTCTGTCTGTGGAGTTGCCTCTTCTGGACATCGCATATAAATGAAATTATATAAAACATGGTCTTCTGTGGCTGGCTTCTTTCACTTAATATGTCTTCAAGGTTCATTCATATTACGTGAAGACTTGCAGATGGCCAACAGGCAAAATGAAAAAAATGCTTAACTTCACTAATCATCAGAGAAAGGCAAATCAAAACCACAATGAGATTTCACCTCACACCTGTCAAAATGGCTATTGTCAAAAAGTCTATATGTAATAAATGTTGACAAGGATGTGCAGGAAAGGGAATCCTATTTCACTGTTAGATTATAAGTTGGTTCAGCCACTATGAAAAATAGTACAGAGGCTTCTCAAGAAATTAAAACCAAACTACCACATGATCCAGCAATTCTACTGCTGGGCATGCATATATCCAAAGAAAACAAAAGCACTCATTCAAAAAGACAAATATGCTCCAATGTCCATGAGCGTGTGCTAAGTCACTTCAGTCATGTCCAATTCTTTGTGACCCTACAGACTATAACCCTCCCCTCAGACTCCTCTGTCCTTGGGATTCTCTAGGCAAGAATACTGGAGTGGGTTGCCATGCCCTCCTCTAGGGGATCTTCCCCATTCAAGGATCAAACCCCTGCATTTCTTACATCTCCTGCATTGGCAAGCAGGTTCTTTAACACTATTGCCACCTACACACACACACATACACACACACACACACAAACACACACACACACACATACATATGTAATGGAATATTTCTCAACCATAAAAAAGAATGAATTTCTGCCATTTGCAACAATGTGTATGGACTTGGAGCGTATTTTGCTCAGTGAATTGTCAGACAGAGAAAGATAAATACTGGATAGAGTCAATTACATGCACAATCTTAAAAGTGAAACAAATAAATGAATATAACAAAACAGAAACAGACTCACAGGTATACAGATCAAAGTACCCGTTCCCAGAGAGGAGAGTGAAGAGGGGCAGAGCAAGATAAGAACAGGGGATTATGAGCTACAAAGTATTAAATGTAAAATAAATAAGCTACTAGGACATATCATAGAGTACAGGGAATGCAGCAAATATTTTCTAATAACTTTAAATGGAATATAATCTATACAAATATTGAATCATTATATTGTACACCTGAAACTACTGTAATACTGTAAATCAATTATACTACAAAAGAAATGAAAACAAAGAAGTTTTAAATTTTAATGAAGCCTCATTCATCTTTCTTTTCTTTTGACATTGGTACTTTTGGTATCATATCTGAGAAGACTTTGCCTAATCCAAAGCCTCAAAGATTTTACTACTATATTTTCTTCCAAGAGTTTAAGAGTTTTAGCTCTTACATTTAGGTCCGTAATCCATTTTTAATTAAATTTTTGTGTATGGTGTAAAAAGCGGGTCCAAGCTCATTCTATTGCATGTGATATCCAGTTGTCTAGGCTCCATTTACATGAACAGACTATTATTTTCCCAATGAATCGTCTTGGCATCATCATGCAATGTTTAATCCTTGAACTAGTTGTGTCAAATCTAAATAACCTAATCAAGTTGTTTGGAACTGTGCTAAATCTTGATTGTTCAACTTTTCCTCATGAGTTTTTTTTTCTCTAAGTTGATAGACTTTTAAAAAGCAAAGATAATTCCTCAGTCCTGAACTTCAACTGGACCTCTGAATTATCTCCTAAAGAAAACTAATTTTCACTGTCTCTGAAAGTTTTTGGAAATGTCCATTGAGGTTCTTGAATAGTGCTGAGCAAATCTTTGTCTTCATTAGTTGGAGAGCTGAAAAGCCTACCTAATGCTCCCTCATGAATTTTATAGTTGACAAAATCTGACAAAACCTTCCCAGTTCAGTCTTTATTCTCAGTTTAATAACCCAGTTCTTTTTGTTCTGGTGCTATCTCAAGGCAAGTTCGATGTACAGAGCGTTGCAAAGCATTACCTGGGTAAATATATATGAATATAAACAGATGCAAGAATGTTTTTGGTACAAGACATGAAACAATGAAGAGAGTCACGAGAAATTCTGTGAACTGAAAAAGTCATCATGTATTCAAAGACATATTTATTAAATATGCACTATTAATTAAATATTTTCTGTTCATATCTCAGTGATTTTATTCACTTTGATCTTGTTAGTATACACAAGCTTCCTATGAGATGTTAGGTAAAATGCTCCTATTTATGAATGTGTTATTCTTTGGCCTTTATTATGTAACTAAAGTCCAAAGCATAAAACAATGACCACTTGTTTAGCTCACAGTTCTATGATTTGGCTGGATAGTGCATCTCACCTTGGATGGTTTAACTGGTCTTGGTCAGGCTCACTCAGGAATCTATGGCCAGTAAGTAGGTCAGCTGGTGGCTAGATCTCCCTGTAAAGCCTTACTTGGATCCTAGATGTTGAGCATCTCTTGGGGACCACATGCTTCGCATCACTTAGTAGTCTGCTCAGATTTCCTCATATAGAAGCCTCAGATTCTGGGCTTGCCTGGTGGCTCAGTGATAAAGAACCCACCTGCCAGTGCAGGTGACACAGGTTCAGTTCCTGATCCAGGAAGACGCCACATGTCTGAGAGTAACTAAGACCCTCCGCCACCACTGCTGAGCCTGTGCTCTGGAGCCAGGGAAGCACGACTGCTGAGCCTGCGTGGCCGAGAGCCCATGCCCAGCAAGAGAAATCACCCCAATGAGAAGCCCACGCACAGCAGCTAGAAAGTAGCTCCCAACTGCTGCAACTAGAGAAAAGTCCATGCAACAGCAAAGACTCAGCACAGCCCAAAATAAAGTAAATTAAACATATATATGTATATATAAAAAAAAACTCAGGTTCCAAGAACAGCAGGTATAAACCCCAATTTACAAGTATTTTTCAAGCCTCTTGAATCATGTTTGTTATTATTCCACTAGCCCCAGCAAGTCACAGGGCCTGCTAAATTCCAGAGGATGAAGAAAATCAACCTCTAAGAGAAAAGAGCTGCAAAGCATGAGGCTAACTCGCCAATCTAAACAGGAAGCAAAACAAGGTTATTTCATAGGGGCACCAAAATAAAGTCTTTAACATGGGACCTCTAATGGTGAGTTTTGTCTATGAGCTACTACTTAAGCTTTTCTGCTGCTTGGTAATTTAAAAATGATTTTTATCTTAATCAAGAATTTGTTATGTTTTAGTTATTATCTTTATGGTGTAATGCAAAGAAAGAAAGAAGCATAAGGAATAAATAGGCACGAAATGAAAACAAAGATACTCCCTAACATCTTTCTCATTCCTCACTCTTCAGAAGCAACAATTTTTGTTTATTCCACATTTAGGCCTTTGCATGTAATACTAAGCAAAATGATTGTGCCTTGGTGTCTGGATTTATCAACACTAAACAGTGTCTGTTCTGTTTTTATAGTGACACAAGAAATATTTATTTTCTCTATATCTCCTCCATCTACATTCTCTTTCTCCTTCTATGCTTGCTAATTACATTTTTAAAAATTTTAAATCATATGCTAAGCTCTCTATTTCAGACACATCGGCTTTAAGCTGTAGCTCTCAATTTCTCACCATAGAAGATGAGGCATTAATGTTCTTTGCACTTGGTTCTCACAGCTCCCACCATCGCTACCACTTGTCAGAATCCGCCAAGCATTACCTCACATTGACAATACTATGAAGTAATTATAATAAGGTTTTGCATCTGTAGTTTGGTTCTGAAAATCATGACTCAGTGTTAAAAAATATGATGATTATGCACAAATCAGTGATGTGATTGAATTCACAAAGAAGCAATCCTATGCCCCTTATCCTGAATCACTTGAAGGGAAATGTTTCAGTCAAAGTCTGCAGTACCCTATTACACTTCATCATCTGTTCAATATAAAGACACATCATTTCGCTTTGAATTTGTAACATAATTTTCTTCTACAACTTTATAAGTCTCTTGGAATTTTGTTGCATTTCTTTTTTCTTGTCAGAAAGAATTTGTACTTTATCACATTACTTAGAACATCCACTTGCCTTATTGTGCTACTTACAGGATGATATAAAATGCTTCTAGGTCAAAAGCACAGCTGTCTTATTATTTCTTTTCATTGTTCTCCTGAGTTAGCTCTATTGTTTCCTAAGGCCTTTGAATTTCTCTTGGATTCTTTTAGAAGTGGTGTATAAGAGGTGAATTTAATGCATCCTTACATGAATGAATATCTTTTATTTCCTAGAATTCTGGTCTTCTGTTTTTTTTTTTGAATTCACAAAGAAGCAATCCTATGCCCCTTATCCTGAATCACTTGAAGGGAAATGTTTCAGTCAAAGTCTGCAGTACCCTATTACACTTCATCATCTGTTCAATATAAAGACACATCATTTCGCTTTGAATTTGTAACATAATTTTCTTCTACAACTTTATAAGTCTCTTGGAATTTTGTTGCATTTCTTTTTTCTTGTCAGAAAGAATTTGTACTTTATCACATTACTTAGAACATCCACTTGCCTTATTGTGCTACTTACAGGATGATATAAAATGCTTCTAGGTCAAAAGCACAGCTGTCTTATTATTTCTTTTCATTGTTCTCCTGAGTTAGCTCTATTGTTTCCTAAGGCCTTTGAATTTCTCTTGGATTCTTTTAGAAGTGGTGTATAAGAGGTGAATTTAATGCATCCTTACATGAATGAATATCTTTTATTTCCTAGAATTCTGGTCTTCTGTTTTTTTTTTCCCTCAAAATTTTGAAGACATAATTACACCATCTTTTAAGATACAAGGCTGCTGCTGTGAGAATTTTAATGCCAGTCCAATTATTTAGTATGTAATTCAGTTCCTGTTTATTTAAAAAATTTTAATTAGGTATAATATGCATATAGAAAAGAAGACAAATTACAGCTTGATGAATTATCTCAAAAATGATCCCATAAGTAAAGTCACAACACTAGTCAAAAAATAAAACATGAACTCTGCCTCAGAAGCCCCTTCATGCTCCTTTCTCAGTTACCACCTTCTCCTTCTCATAAGGCATTGTCTTCCTGATTTCTATGGTCTTGCTGTTTTAGAAACTTACATTCATAGAAACAAAATACTACATATTCTTTTATGGCTGACTCCCATCCCTCAAAATTAGGTTTGTGAGATTTATCCACATTGTTGCTTATTAAAGTGGCTTATTTGTTTCTGTTTCTGCAGAGTATTTAATTTTATTCTTGTTGTTGTCCAGTCGCTCAGTCATGTCTGACACTTTGAGACCCCATGGAGTGTAGCACGCCAAACATCCCTGTCCTTCACCATCTCCCAGAGTGTACTCAGACTCACGTTCATTGAGTCGATGATGTCAGCCAACCACTTCATCCTCTGTCATCCTTTCTCCTGCCTTCAGTCTTTCCCAGCATCAGGGCCTTTTCCAATGACTCACCTTTTTGCATCAGGTGGCCAAAGTATTGGAGGCTTCAGCTTCAGCATCAGTGTCTCCAATAAATATTCAGGGTTGATCTCCTTTAGGAAGGACTGGTTGGATTTCCTTGTTGTCCAAGGGATTCTCAAGCATCTTCTCCAACACCACAGTTCAAAAGCATCAATCAGCCATATGTGTACATATATCCCCTCCCTCTTGAATCTTCCTCCTTAGTTTTTTACATGTTGAGTTTTAAGCCAGCTTTTTCACTCTCCTCTTTCACTTTCATCAGGAGGCTGTTTAGTTCTTCCTCACTTTCTGCCACAAGGGTGGTGTCATCTGCATATCTGAGGTAACTGATATTTCTCCTGGCAATCTTGATCCCAGCTTATGCTTCATCCAGCCTGCTGTTTCACATGATGTACTCTGCATATAAGTTAAATAAGCAGGGTGACAGTATACAGCCTTGATGTACTCCTTTCCCAATTTTGAACGAGTCCATTGTTCCATGTCCAATTCTAACTATTGCTTCTTGCCTGCATACAGGTTTCTTAGGAGGCAGGTAAGGTGGTCTGCTAATCCCATCTTTTGAAGAATTTTCCACAGTTTGTTGTGACCCACACATTCAAAGGCTTTGGCACAGTCAGTAAAGCAGAAATTGTTTTTCTGGAACTCTCTTCCTTTTTCAATGATCCACCGGATGTTGGCAATTTGATCTCTGGTTCCTCTGCCTTTTCTAAATCCAGCTTGTACATCTGGAATTTCTCAGTTCATATACTGCTGAAGCTTCGCTTGAAGGATTTGGGGTATTACCTTGCTAGCATGCAAAATGAGTGCAATTGTGTGGTAGTTTGAACATTCTTTGGCATCGCCTTTTTTGGAGACTGGAATGAAAATTGACTATTTCCAGTTCCATGACTACTGTTGAGTCTTCCAAATTTGCTAGCATATTGAGTGCAGCACTTTCACAGCATCATCTTTTAGGATTTGAAATAGTTCAGCTAGAATGCCATCACCTCCACTAGCTTTGTTTCTAATGATGCTTCCTAAGGCCCATTTAACTTCACACTCCAGGATGTCTGGCTCTAAGTGAGTGATCACACCATCATGGCTATCCAGGTCATTAAGATCTTTTTTGTATAGTTCTGTGTATTTTTGCCACCTCTTTTTAATTTAATTTTATGAATATTCAAAAATTTATGCTTACTAATATTTAAACACATTTGGGCTTTCTCCCAGTCTTTGGCTATCAAAAATAAAGTTACTAACATCTTTTTTTGGTACACATATATTCATATCTCTAGTGTTTTCTATTTCATTGCATCTAGAGCATAGAATGTGATCACATTGTTTTAGAATATATTATCAACCATCTTCAAAGTGGTTGCACCAATATCGCTCCTACCAGCAACATAGGAAAATTCTAGTTCCTCTAAACCTTCAACTCTTTCTATTGTAGTCTGTTCAATTGTGGTTATTCTGATTATTGTGTAATGGTAATTTGTTTTTCAAATTTTAATTGAGTATCTTATTAATACTTGGATTGGCTGCTCGTTATATGGCTAATCAAGTCTTTTGGTCATTTTCCCTGTTGGGTTGATACACTTTTATTTTGTAGGAGCTCTTAACATATGTGAAATAGAACAGCCTTCTTGGTCAAATGTGCAGCAATTATCTTCTTCCATTCATTGGCTTGCCTTTTAAATTCTTTTAAAGATGCTTGGAAAGATTGAGGGCAAGAGGAGAAGGGGATGGCAGAGGATGAGATGGTTAGATGGCATCATCAATTCAATGGACATGAGTTTGAGCAAACTCTAGGAGATGGTGACGGACAGGGAAGCCTAGTGTGCTGCAGTCCATGCAAACAGTCAGACACAATTTAGCACTTGAACAGCAAAATGATACATTTTAATGAACAGAAATAATTGATTTCATCAATTCATTGCTAGTGCTTTTTGTATGCCTTTAAGTTCCTTTCACTTAGGTCAAGAGATATTTTGTTTGTGGTCTTAAAGTTTTGCCCTTTAACCATTAACATTCTAATCTATAGTCACCTAGAGTTGATTTTTATGAAAGCAGGAGTCAAGATTAAAATTTTCTATACTGATATCCAATTAACTCTGTACTATTTATTCAAAGGAAAGATGGCCTTTGCCTCTGGGTTAAAAACTTCCTTTGTTATAATCAAGAAACCATTAGTCTGTTACTGGACTGTTTTCTTCTGTATCAATGAGCCCTGGCATTATGCTACCCATTCTTAATTTATGGTAGATTTAAACTGATATGGCAGGGATATTTATTAGTGCAGGTCTTGAACTCAGTATTTTTAGACATTGTTTTTGTTATTCTTGACCCTTCAAATTTCCATATATATTTTAGAATCGAAGGAAATGGTAATCCACTCCAGTATTCTTGCCTTGAGAATCCTATGGACAGAGAAGCCTGGTAGGCTACAGTCCACGGGGTTGCAAAGAGTCGGACACAACTGAGCAACTTCACTATTCACTATGCCAGTTTCTACAAAATAACGTTCTATGGTTTTGATTGAAATTTTATTGAATATATGTATTTGACAAGAACTGATCCCTTAACAATATTAATTCTTCCTGTTTATGAAAATAGTATCATTATATATTCTTGTTCAGTCGCTAGGTCCTGTCTGACTCTTTATGATCCCATGGACTGTTAACACACCAGGCTCCCCTGTCGTTCACTTTCTCCCATAGTTTGTTCAAATTTGTGTCCACAGAATGGCTGATATTATCTAATCATCTCATCCTCTGTCATCCCCTTCTCCTCCTACTCTCAATTTTTCTCAGCATTATGGTCTTCTCCAATGAGTTGGCTCTTTACATCAAGTGGACAAAGTATTGGAATCTCAGCTTCAGCATCAGTCCTTCCAATGAGTATTCAGGGTTGATTTCCTTTAGGATTGACTGGTTTGATCTCCTTGCAGTCCAAGGGACTCTCAAGAGTCTTCTCCATCACAATTCAAAAGCACTAATTCTTTGGCACTCAGCCTTCTTTATGGCCCAACTCTTACATCCATACATGACTATTGGAAAAATGGTAGCTTTGACTATATGGACCTTTGTTGGAAAAATGATATCTCTGCTTTTTAATATGCAGTCTAGGTTTGCCAAAGCTTTCCTTCCAAGGAGCAAGGGTCTTCTAGCAATAATGTCATAATTTTCTATTCAGAGGTCCTATACATTTTTAATTAGACTTAATCTATGCATTTGCTATTTTTGATGCTATAGTAATAGTATTTGCTACTGCTTTACCTGACACAATGATTTTAATGGTCACCCTAAATCCACTAATCAAGTTAAATGCTATTGCTGAAGATTCTTTCACAGTTTCTACGTAAACAAAATAATCAAGTCATGTTGTCTCCAAATAATGACAATTTTATTTCTTACTTTCTCAATTTTAATAATAGTTTTATGTTTTTACTTTATTGCAGGGGATAGAACCTCTTGTTAAAAAATCAGAAAACTATAAAACACTAGTGAAAAAAATCAAAGAAGATACTAATAGTTGGAGAAATATACTATGTTCATGGATTGGAAGAATCAATATAGTGAAAATGAGTATACTACCCAAAGCAATCTACAGATTCAATGCAATCCCTATTAAGCTACCAAGGGTATTTTTCACAGAGCTAGAACAAATAATTTCACAATTTGTATGGAAATA
>SJYC01060304.1:0-10579 GCA_006408675.1 Madoqua kirkii | reverse complement strand
TGCTCTTTACAGCATTGGATCTTGCTTCTATCACCATTCACAGCCACAGCTGGGTACTGTTTTTGTTTTGGCTCCATCCCTTCATTTTCTCTGTAGTTATTTCTCCAATGATCTCCAGTAGCATATTGGGCACCTATTGACCTGGGGAGTTCTTCTTTTGGTATCCTATCATTTTGCCTTTTTATACTGTTCATGGGGTTCTCAAGGCAAGAATATTGAAGTGGCTTGCCATTCCCTTCTCCAGTGAACCACATTCTGTCAGACCTCTCCACCATGACCTGCCCATCTTGAGTTGCCCCACAGGCATGGCTTGGTTTCACTGAGTTAGACAAGGCTGTGGTCCTAGTGTTATTAGACTGATTAGTTTTCTTTGAGTATGGTTTCAGTGTGTCTGCCTTCTGATGCCCTCTTGCAACACCTACCATCTTACTTGGGTTTCTCTTACCTTGGGCATGGGGTATCTCTACATGGCTGCTCTGGCAAAGCACAGCTGCTGCTTCTTACCTTGGACGAGAGGTATCTCCTTACCGCCGCAGTGGTAGTTCTCGTAAAATTTCAGCATATTCAAAAGCAGAGACATTACTTTGCCGATGAAGGTCCATCTAGTCAAGGCTATGGTTTTTCCTGTGGGTCATGTATGGATGTTAGAGTTGGACTGTGAAGAAGGCTGAGTGCCGAAGAATTGATGCTTTTGAACTGTGGTGTTGGAGAAGACTCTTGAGAGTCTCTTGGACTGCAAGGAGATCCAACCAGTCCATTCTGAAGGAGATCAGCCCTGGGATTTCTTTGGAAGGAATGATGCTAAAGCTGAAACTCCAGTACTTTGGCCACCTCATGTGAAGACTCATTCGAAAAGACTCTGATGCTGGGAAAGATTGAGGGCAGGAGGAGAAGGGAGTGACAGAGAATGAGATGGCTGGATGGCATCACTGACTGGGTGGATGTGAGTCTGAGTGAACTCCAGGAGTTGGTGATGGACAGGGAGGCCTGGCATGCTGCGATTCATGGGGTCACAAGGAGTCGGACACAACTGAGTGCTTCAGTTCATTTCAGTCGCTCAGTCATATCCTACTCTTTGTGACCCCATGTACTGCAGGATGCCAGGTCTTCCTGTCCATTACCAACTCCTGGTGTTTACTCCAACTCATGTCCATTGAATCAGTGATATCATCAAACCATCTCATCCTCTGTTTTCCCATTCTCCTGACACATTCAGTCTTTCCCAGAATCAGGGTCTTTGCCAGTGAGTCAGTCTTCGAATCAGGTGGCCAATGTGTTGAAGTTTCAGCTTCAAAATCAGTCCTTCCAATGAATATTCAAGGATGATTTCTTTAAGGGCGGACTGGTTGGATCTCTTTGCAGTCCAAGGGACTCTGGAGTCTTCTCCAACACCACAGTTGAAAAGCATCAATTCTTTTGCATTCAGCTGTCTTTACTTTACCATTACATACACACATGACTACTGGAAAAACCGTAATCTTAACTAGATGGAACTTTGTTGGCAAAGTAATGTCTCTGCTTTTTAATATGCTGTCCAGATTAGTCATAACTTTTCTTCCAAGGAGCAAGCATCTGTTAATTTCATGGCTGCAGTCACTATTTGCAGTGATTTTGGAGCCCCTCAAAAAAAAAAAATAATAAATAAATAAAAGGCCCATCATTGATTCCACTGTTTCCCCATCTGTTTGTCATGCAGCGATGGGACCAGATGCCATGATCTTAGTTTTCTGAATGTTGAGCTTTAAGCCAAATTTTTCACTCTCCTCTTTCACTTTCAAGAGCCTTTTTAGTTATTCACTTTCTGCCGTAAGGGTGGTGTCATCTGCATCAGTTCAGTTCAGTTCAGTCACTCAGTTGTGTCCAACTCTTTGCTACCCCATGAATTGCATCACTCCAGGCCTCCTTGTCCATCACAAACTGCTGGAGTTCACTCAAACTCACATCCATCAAGTCGGTGATGCCATCCAGCCATCTCATCCTCTGTCGTCCCCTTCTCCTCCTACCCCCAATCCCTCCCAACATCAGAATCTAAGGTTATTGATATATCTCTGAGAAATCTTGATTCCAGCTTGTACTTCATCCAGCCCAGTGTTTCTCATGATGTACTCTACATATAAGTTAAATCAGCAGGGTGACAATATATAGCCTTGACATACTCCTTTCCCTATTTGGAACCAGTCTGTTGTTCCATGTCCAGTTCTAACTGTTGCTTCCTGACTTGAATACGGATTTCTCAAGGGGCAGTTCAAGTGGTCTGGTATTCCCATCTCTTTAAGAATTTTCCATAGTTTATTGTGACCCACACAGTCAAAAGCTTTGGCATAGTCAATAGAGCAGAAATAAAGTTTTTTCTGGAACTCTTAGTTTTATCTCTGTTTCCTCTGCCTTTTCTAACTCCAGCTTGAACATCTGGAAGTTCAAGGCTCACGTACTATTGAAGCCTGGCTTGGAGAATTCTGAACACAACTTTACTAGTGTGTGAGATGAGGGCAGTTGTATGGTAGTTTGAGCATTTTTTGTCATTGCCTTTCTTTGGGATTGGAATGAAAACTGACCTTTTCTCATCCTGCGGCCACTGCTGAGTCTTCCAAATTTTCTGGCATACTTTCACAGCATCATCTTTTAAGTTATGAAATAGCTCAACTGGAATTCCATCATGTCCACTCACTTTGTTCATAGTAAAGCTTCCTAAGGCCCACTTGGCTTTGCATTCCAGAATATCTGGCTCTAGGTGTGTGATTATACCATAGTGATTATCTAGATCATGAAAACCTTTTTTGTATAGTAATTCTGTGTATTATGCCACCTCTTCTTAATATCTTCAGCTTCTATTAGGTCCATAGTATTTCTGTCCTGTATTGAGCTCATCTTTGCATGAAATGTTCCTTTAGTATCTCTAATTTTCTTGAAGAGATCTTTAGTTTTTCCCATTCTATTGTTTCCTCTATTTCTTTCCACTGATCACTGAGAAAGGCTTTCTTTTATCTTTCTATTCTTTGTACCTCTGCATTCAAATGGGTATATCTTTCCTTACTCCTTTGCTCTTTGCTTCTCTTCTTTTCACAGCTCTTTGTAAGGTCTCCTCAGGCAGCCATTTTGCTTTTTTTGCATTTCTTTTTCTTAGGGATGTTCTTGATCCCTGTCTCCTATACAATGTCACAAACCTCCATCCATAGTTCATCAGTCACTCTGTCTATCAGATCTCATCCCTTGAATCTGTTTCTCACTTCCACTGTATGATCATAAGGGATTTGATTTAGGTCATACTTGAATGGTTAGTGGTTTTCCCTACTTTCTTCAGTTAAAGTCTGAATTTCGCAAAAACGGTTTATGATCTGAGCCTGGTCAACAAGACCAGTCAGCTCCTGGTCTTGTTTTTGCTGACTCTATAGAGCCTTTCCACTTTGGCTGCAAAGAATATAATCAATCTGATTTCAGTACTGACCATATGGTGATATTTATGTGTAAAGTCTTCTCTTATGTTGTTGGAAGAAGGTGTTTGCTATGACCAGTGTATCCTTTTGGTAAAACTCTAATTAGCCTTTGCCTTGCTTCATTCTGTACTCCAAGGCCAAATTTGCCTGTTACTACAGGTGTTTCTTGACTCTCTATCCTTGCATTTCAGCCCCCTATAATGAAAAGGACATCTTTTTTGGGTATTAGTTCTAGAAGATATTGGAGGTCTTCAAAGAACTATTCAACTTCAGCTTCTTCAGCATTACTGATCGGGACATAGACTTGGATTACTGTGATATTGAATGATTTGTTTTGGAAACAAACTGAGATCATTCTGTCATTTTTGAGATTGCATCCAAATACTACATGTCAGACTCTTTTGTTGACTATGGTGGCTACTCCATTTCTTCTAAAGACTTCTTGCCCACAGTAGTAGATATAATGGTCATCTGAGTTAAATTCACCCATTCCAGTCCATTTTAATTCACTGATTCCTAAAATATCAATGTTCACTCTTGCCATTTCCTGTTTGACCACTTCCAATTTGCCTTGATTCAAGGACATAACATTCCAGGTTCTTATGCAATATTGCTCTTTACAGCATCGGACTTTGCTTACATCACCAGTCACATCCAGAGCTGGGTGTTGTTTTTGCTTTGGCTCTGTTTCTTCAATCTTTTTTGGGTTATTTCTTCACTGATCTCCAATAGCATATTGGGCACCTACTGATCTGGGGATTTCATCTTTCAGTGTCCTATTTTTTTGCCTTTTTATACTGTTCATGAGGTTCTCAAGGCAAGAATATTGAAGTGGTTTGCCATTTTCTCTCCACTGAACCACATTTTGTCAGAACTCTGCACTGTGACCATCCATCTTGGGTGGCCCTACATGGCATGGCTAGTTTTATTGAGTTAGACAAGGATGTGGTCTGTGTGATCAGACTGGTTAGTCTGCAGATTTTACCATAATTCTTTAAGACAGATTGGTGGTGATTTAGTCCCTAACTGGTGTCTACTCTTTTGCAACACCATAGACTCTAGCCCACCAGGGTCCTTTGTCCATGGGATTTTTCCAGGCAAGAATATTGAAGTGGGTTGCCAATTTCCTTCTTCAGGGGATCTTCCTGATTGAGAGAGTGAACCCCCGTCTCCATGCCTCATGACTGGCAGATTTTTTTACCGCTGAGCCACCAGGGAAGCCCCATGAATGAATGTTAAGCAAATATAAATTGATCTTTCTGAAAGATAGTACAAATTTACTTACAAATTTACTTTGAAATATCCATCAAATATTTATAGAATAGATTATACTATAATGCATATAAACAGCAGTGCAAAAAACAGATATCATAAACCATGTCATACAAACAAAATTTATAAACAGATTATGCACCAAACTAAAACAGTTGAAAGTAACAATAAAACTATAAAATGCAGAATGGACTAATAATGTTAAAATCATATATAAATGCATTGGTTGGGGGTGGGGGAGTAGTAAAACTGTTGACTAAACTCAAGACTCCTTTTAAACTAAAATTTGTCTTTTCAAATTAAAGCACCTGTGGTATAAGCAAAATGTGTTTTATCAATTTATGTAGCAATAGAGGATGCTGCATGGACAAATCTGAAGAGGTTTCTTTTCAGAGGAAAGTGAAAGTGAAAATCCCTCAGTCGTGTCTGACTTTTTGTGACCACAAAGACTATACAGTCCACAGAATTCTCCAGGCCAGAATACTGAAGTGGGTAGCCTTTCCCTTCTCTGGGGGATCTTCCCAACCCAGGAATCTAACCCAGTCTCCTGCATTGTAGGCAGATTCTTTACCAACTGAACTTTCATGGAAGCCTTTGAGAGGAAAGGTGCATATTTTTATAGGCTTGTTTTCACTTATAGTTTGTGCTCAGAAGTCCTTATGACAGAATGAAAGAACTAGAATGTGATTTTGCATGACTTACTTTCTTTAGAATCATTATAAGAGATGCTCTGGGTGAAAAAGCAAGCGTTATAAGACTCACAAAGCATTCTGTAGTTGAAATTCCATAATTGATAGGATTGTGGTAGCCATTTTAGTCTCTCTTGTCCAAAGAGAAGAGTTACTTAGGGGCCTGTACAGTCTCATGGGGATCTGAGCTGTAGCACAGGCACACTGGTTTTGGTGGTGATGCCAGTAGGTGAGGCACTGCGGATGCCTCAGAGCCCACGGAGGAGCCAGGGTTAGGAATTCTGGGTCTCACTGGGATCATTTGAGCAGGGAAGACTCATGGATTGCTGTGGTGCCTGGGCCCCCTTATGGGACACAGAAGCAGTGCAGCCCTGGGCATGGCGGGTCTAAGCTTGGACAGGTTGGGATAGGGAGTGGGGGCAGCAGCTTTCGTCCCAGGGATGGTGAGATGCCTGCTTGCTTGACCCCGCAGAACAGAGTACAGCAGTGACTTGCATCCATGAGGCAGAACTCAGCACAGCATCCACATCATCCCTGAGGAGAGGATACAGGAGTTGGGGCTCTAGGCTCTGACAGTTGTGTTCAGTGTCGTTGAAGACTACAGGGGTCATCAATACAAAGGCTCAGAGAAGCCCATAGCAGTAACGAGGATATTTGCATTCTACAGACTTCTTTTTCCCTGTGTGGCAAAATTCCTCTGAGAGGATAACCCTGGCACTGAGATGCTCTGTTGAGGGGCAGGTTGAGCAGGCTCATTTCCTCAATCATGTGGTACACTCTGAGACTCCATGGACTGTAGCCTACCAGGCTCTTCTGTTCATGAGATTTTTCTGGGCAAGAGTAGAGGAAAGGGTTGCCATTTCCTCCTCCAAGGGACCTGGAGAATGCTATGAGGCAGATAAAAAAATTTTCTGTGTGGCCATCTTTTCTTTGTGTGGATCAGGGTTTCTGCTCCGTCTTCACTGTATTTGAAGTTTTTCCAGAGGTATTTTCATTGGTTTGTATTTGGTTTTGGTTTTGGTTTTTTGGCAGTTCTGGGTCTTAGTTGTAACATGCAAACTCATATTTGTAGCATATGAGATCTAGTTTCCTGACCAGGGATTGAAACTGGGCCCTTGCATTTGGAACATGGAGTCTTAGCCACTGAACTACCAGGGGAGCCCCATTTGTCTGTGGGTTTTAGTTGTTGTTTTTGTTGTTTAGGATGGAGGGTAGGGGTGACAGAAGCTTCGAAAACTCCTAGTCCACCATTTTGCTTTTCTTCCTCCAATTCTATTATACAATGTCTTAATGATCAAGATTAATCCTCTTTGCTAGATGCCCTTCCTTCCAGATCTAATGGGCAGCATCACCCCCATGGCCCCAGCAGTGGCCCCCATACTCAACTATTTGGGCTGGCCCCACCTACATCATTGTACAGGGTGACCCCACCTGCTGACTCAGGAGGAAACAGCCTTGCCTCCTGAGCTTGTGTTCAAAGTGGCAGTCCTCTTGATCTCTGAATTGTCTTTGGAGTCATTCTTTCTTTTTCTTGAAACATAACACATGTTCTCAGCCAAAAAGCTCTGTTGTTTTACCCTGTAGAGTCTCAGAAATCGGACATCCTTCCACCATTCTGTTTTATTTTAATCATACATTTTAGTCCCAGGTGGCAATGTTTCTGTTGGTATAATCGTATTGTTAGCAAAAGAGCATGCGGGATTTGGCTGCTTGTGCTCAAAAGCCAGTAAACAGGCCAGGTTGGTGGGAAGGAAAATTTCCTTTATTTCAGGTGCTAGCAACTGGGATGTGGTGGAGGCAAAGGGTGGACATATGTCCAAAAGTCAGCTCCCCTCTGCCACTGGCTACAAATGGGGCAAGAGCTTTCATAGACAGAAGTGGTGGTGGGGGCTAGGGGGAGAGGCAGCTACATACAGAAACAGCACATTAGATCTGCTAGTCATCTTCAGATTGGTCATCGGTGGTATGACCAGCATCATTTTGATTGTTTTAGGTATGGTTAATCTCCAGTTCCAGTGTCCTTTTGCTTCCATTTTTTTGAGGCCATTTCTCAAAATTGTGAAAGCTCATGTCCCTTGCTCCTTGGAAGAAAAGCAATGACAGACCTAGACAGCATATTAAAGACCAGAGACATTATTTTGCTGATATAGTCAAAGCTAGGTTTTTCCAGTAGTCATGTATGGATGTGGAAGTTGGACTGTAAAGAATGCTAAGGGCGACAAAACTGATGCTGTTGAACTGTGGTTTGGAGAAGACTCTTCAGAGTCCTTTTGACTGCAAGAAAACAAACCAGTTAATCCTAAAGGAAATCAATTTTGAATATCCATTGGAAGGCCTGATGCTGAAGCTAAAGCTTTAATACTTTGGCTTCCCGATGTGAACAACTGACTTGAACAGCTGACTTATTAGAAAAGCCCCTGATGCTGGTAAAGATTGAAGGCAAGAGAAGGGGATGACAGAGAATGAGATGGTTAGATGGCATCTCTGACTCAATGGACATGAGTTTGAGCAAGTTCTGGGAGATGATGAAGGACAGGGAAGCTTGGCATGCTGCAGGCCATGGGGTTGAAAAGAGTCAGACACAACTGAGGTACTGAAGAACATGTCATGGGTACAGCATGGTCATCATGTAGTTAACTTCTTCACTTGAGGTTTCAGTATCTACTAGATAGTTCACAGAATATGGCTCAGAATATTATCTATAGACTTTGAGAAAGAACTAAAGGTCCTTGACCATGCTTGCTGCTGCTGCTGTTGCTACGTCGCTTCAGTCATGTCCGACTCTGTGTGACCCCATAGATGGCATCCCACCAGGCTCCCTCATCCCTGGGAGTCTCCAAGCAAGAGTACTGGAGTGGGGTGCCATAGCCTTCTCTGTGACCATGCTTAATGACAACGTTTTTATTATTTGGTCTTCTTTGACTGTTTATCTCTGGTTTCTTCATTTCTCATTTTTCTGATTAAGCTTATTCTTTGACTGAAGTTTTTCACAGGCAAAAGTCAGGAAGAGGACATGTGGGGAAAGCAAGGACTATAGGGTCCTGATTCATTTCACATCTCTGTTCTGGCTCTAGGTAAGATGGGTGGTTAAATCTGTGGATAATCTCTTTATGGAGTGATTGTCCAGCTATATTTTTGGTGTCTTTTCCAGAACGCATTTTATTACTTTTTGCAATACTGATAAGCTGAGGCTTTGCCAAATCTGAACATTCTGGAGGTTTTGCCTTAGCAATTCCTTCAATTTATGTTCCTCCATTCGCATTTTATTATCATCAATAAGGAAAAATCACCTTCAACACTTTTCTTAAAATCTCAGCTAAATATCCAGCTTCAACACAAGCAAATTTTACTTTCCCAAGATCACTAGAATACACTTTGGCTGAGTTCTTTGCCACTGCATATATTGAGGATCCTTGTTCCTTCCAGTTTAGAATCACATGTTTCTCATTTCCATCTGAGACTTCACTAGAAGGACCTTTAAAGTTCATATTTTTACCAACCTCTGTTCATGATGATATAGGCATTCTTTAAGATGATAGAACCCTTCTTATTGGCTTTCCACTTTTCTTCCTGAGATTTTACTAAAATCACCTTTTACCAGAATCATACTTTTTACTCTTATTTTGACCAGCAGTTCTTTCAAGACAATCTAAGCTTTTTCTAGCTGGTGATTCGAAACTTTTCCAGACTCTAATGTCTACCCAAATCCAATGCCACTTTCACCTTTTTAGGTATTTAGTATAGCAACCTGCCATTTCTGAGTAAAAGATTTGTATTATCCTGCCTGGGTGTTTTCAAGTCAGGAAGAGAGCCTTCACTATAAACCAAGCCTGCTGTCACCTTGATCTTGGATTTCCAGACTTCAGAACTTGAAAAAAGAATTGTATCTTGCTTGAGCCACTCAGTCTATGATATTTTATTATGGCAGTCCAAGCAGAGTAATATACCAAGTACAATGTAAAGTTTTAGCAATGGTAAAAACACTGCCTTGCTAACTAACAGAAACCTTAAAGTTATTGCATTATCTGTCATCACTTGATCCAAGAGTTTCAATGTGTTAATCCTTCAGCATGATAGAATTATCATTTATAATTTTGACTAAGGTTGATGATACATTTCTTAGTCTAAATTTAATAATTTAATTGTAGAAATTACTATTTGTGAATGGTGTACATAAAATCGAGTTAATGACATTTGTGAATAAATCTTCTAATTAGCTTCTGCTGATTTCACTGGTAATTTCTGAGTAAACACTCAGTGGTCCATGATTCATGAGAAATGGTCCATGATTTCAGGTTCTTGTGTACCTGAAACTCTCAAACAATCACCTATAGTTACCAATAAGGTTTCTGAGTAGAAAATGAATGAAGACATGTATTTCCCTTCTAAAATAGAGTTTTAATAATTATATGGTGGTTTAGTCACTAAATTGTGTCCAACTCTTGCTGCCCCATAGATTATAGCCCACCATGTTCCTCTGTCATGGGATTTCCCAGGCAGGAATACTGAAGTAGGTTGCCATTTCTTTTTCCAATATATTATTTAGCATAACACCATTACACTGGTTCTCTCTTTGTTGGGGAAGGCAAATTACTCGAGTGGAATTAAATAACTCATATACTGAAGGTCAGAGGCTCTCTGGACACAATGCATGGACTACTGAAGCTCCAAGATCTGTATACTTAACTCAGCTGTATCCCGAGCTGCCATGGAGACTGTCATATTTCATTTCAGTTCAGCTGCTCAGTCGTGCCTGACTCTTTGTGACCCCATGAATCGCAGCACACCAGGCCTCCCTGCCCATCACCATCTCCCGGAGTTCACTCAGATTCATGTCCATAGAATCAGTGATGCCATCCAGCCATCTCATCCTCTGTCATCCCCTTCTCCTCCTGCCCCCAATCCCTCCCAGCATCAGAGTCTTTTCCAATGAGTCAGCTCTTCACATGAGGTGGCCAAAGTACTGGAGTTTCAGCTTTAACATCATTCCTTCCAAAGAAATCCCAGGACTGATCTCCTTCAGAATGGACTGGTTGGATCTCCTTGCAGTCCAAAGGACTCTCAAGAGTCTTCTCCAACACCACAGTTCAAAAGCATCAATTCTTTGGTGCTCTGCCTTCTTCACAGTCCAACTCTCACATCCATACATGACTACTGGAAAAACCACAGCCTTGACTAGCTGGA
>SJYC01060301.1:0-18056 GCA_006408675.1 Madoqua kirkii | reverse complement strand
GCTGATTCATGTCAATGTATGGCAAAACCAATACAGTATTGTAACGTAGAATAAAGTAAAAATAAAATTAAAAAAGAAAAAGATGACTAGTGTAAAATAAATATATTTTAGGGAAATAACAGTTGAAATTCCTGCTTTAATTTTCCCATTTCCCATCACAATTTCATGGAAAACTCATGTAAACATTTTTCAGTGAGATTAGAGTAATTATATGCTCTTGCTTAGATGCAATTAAGTATTTAAAAAGAAGTTGTGGCCATGTTTCTCAGAGTTGGCTGTGCAGTAGAATCAATTGGAGGGCTGGTTACAAGAGATACCAAGCTTCCCAGCTGTCTTGATTCAGAAGGTCTGGGTCAGGGCCTGAGAATTTTCATCTCTCTCAAGCTCCAAGATGATGCTTGTGTCCTTGGCTCATGGACCATTCTGGGAGTATACCTGGACAAGTTGGTTCTGAGGGTTCGGTTTTCCCTTCCCATCCCTGGCCTGTTTCAGGACCATTCCATGACATGAATTAGCTATGGATATGCACACGGTTGCACATGAAAAGTTTTTATTGTCACTGCTATGTGGGTGACAATGCCTCTACAGACATTTTCTTGCACTCAGTTTATCTGTAAGTGGACCCTCTCTTGGTGTTGACTAACAGAGGCTGGTCTGCTTTGATGATTTGCTTGAAAACTGAACAGAAGCCTCCTTGATCCAGTTCAGTTGTGATCCTTGTTTGCATCACCAACCCTGCTCTCATGTCATCCCAAGAAAACGTCAGTTTATTTGCACTGGTCCATTTAGTAACTAATAAATAGGCTTTTTTCTTAGGTGGGTAATAAGAGTTTTTATGTTGTCCTAGATAAAACTCTCTGGATGTTTCATATGTAGAGACTATTTCCCTTAGAATTTTTTAATATTATGAATTATTTCAAAATTAAGAAGAGTAAACCAGACCTATAGTTCTACTACCGATTTCTTAAAGACATAATACAAGAATAAAGGAATCCAGCCCTTTCCTCCCTCCCTTTCTGCTTCTCTTCCTCTCATCCACCCACCTTCCCAGAGAGAACCACATAAGTTGGTATTTTACTGCATGTGTTTACATAAACAGAGAGTCATTTTCATGCTGTATTTCTGTGATTTTAATTTTCCTAAATAATCTTTTTCTCCCCATATCCTTCCTTGATTTGCCTTCTTTTACTTAATATTTGGTTTTGAAGATTCATGTCTTGTGCAAGCTATAGATCTAATGTACTCATTTTCACTTCATCGTGGTATCTGGTGTATGGCTATCAATTTTTAACTCTTGGTGAATATGCTGATCCTTTCTAATTTCTTTTTATAATTACAAGGGATATCACAATCAGTACACCTGTATATGTCACCTTGAATACATAGATCAGAGATTTAATGGATGGAATTTTTGGGTCTTAGGATATGTGAGTCTTCCATGAAACATAATGAATCAGACAGATTGGAAAAATGACCCTGTTTAATAGCATTCCCCCACCCACACACAGTTTCCTAGAACAGTGTAACCCTGAGCTTGGCCATGTAATTTACTTTGGCCAGTTGGATAATAGTGAATGCAATGCAAATATAGGCTTGAAAAGTGATTGTGCAGTTCTACTTATATCCTTGCATGATTAAACTTGCTCATTCTGTCTTCTCTGAGACATCCAGGAGAATGTCCCTAGCCTGCTAGAGATTTAGAACAGACATATATCAGACATATGGAGGAGAGAGCCCAGGCATATCAACAGCCATCCTAGACCAGGCTCCAGCCAGCCCAAAACCAATCATGTGACTTGGTGAGACTTAGTAGACTTTTCTAGCTGACCTACCACTGACCACAGATGTCTGTGAGAGACCATCAAAACAGTAAATGGTTCTTGTTTCAAAACACTCAAGTCTTGGGGTATCTGTTACACATTATTATCTGTTACACACAGTCATTTTTTTTATTGTAGTGAGAGATAACTGATATACTCAATATTGCAAAATTGTTCCCCTTGATATCACTAAATATTTCTCCAAAGTAGTTGAACCAATTTATACTCACACCAGCAAAGGTTTCCCACATCCCCCCAAACACTTGATATTATCAGACTTACCATCTTCACCAATAAGATGGTTGTGAAACTATACCTTACTATATAATACCATGTATGTGTGTTAGTCACTCAGTCTTGTCCGACTCTTTGCAACCCTATGGACTGCAGCCCTCCTGGCTCCTCTGTCATACCACAGAATATAGTTTTAATTTTATCCCCATAATTACTAGTGAACATCAGCATATCTTCACATCCTTTTTGGTCATACATCCCCTTATATTTTGTACTTTTCTTTACCTAAGCATAAATAAACAAGTTAAAATTAGATTTCCTGATAAAAGAGTGGGACTACAATCAATGGGAATCACTCTCCCAAAGATCTGATGAATCATATTAATTACTCTGACTAGTAATAATAGGAATTGTGTGTGTGTTGTATGTGTGTGTGTATGTATAAGACAGATGTCAATATGATATCTAAGAACTGAGTAACAGTGCTAGATTTGCCATAAACATGCCAGCAATAATATTCCTAGTTTTTTATTGAAGGCAGACAATTGCAGGCTGATTCTGTTTATTCCAACATTCTTATTTGTAATTTCAAGAATTAAAGTAATATGCCCAGCTAGTGTACAAAAAGTCAAATCTTCTTCCCAAGGACAAGAGGCCTTTTCACTGTGAAGAGACACCTTCATCTGCTCTTTCATTGCCTAATCATAATAATGCTGTATAAAGAATCATCCATATACACACTGATCACTTAGTTAAACATCATCATTTTCTGTTTTGCACTTGCTGTATTAAAGGAAATATTTTAAAATTATATGTACATCATTGCTTTGGGGGTATAAATGTTTTTAATCATATTTTCCAGATATCCCAGGGACTCTTTTCTTCATGAACATTACCCTGAAATTTCTTCAGAGCCTCTGAAAGTATTTAGACATTTTGTTCCCTCACTGGAACCATAAAGCATTGTCCCTTCATTTCCTTTCAATGACAGATATCTTGTACAGTGTCTGACATTTATTGGATGGTTAAAAAAAAATGGCAATAGAAGTCCTAATAGCATTAGAAATAACAGTATCAGAAGGTGGATGAAGGAAAACATAATATCACTTGTAATCTCATTTTACAACCATCCTTTCTCCTAGAACAGCAGCTGTCTTTTCTATTGTCTGTCTCCTATACCTTCTAAGGAAAGGCCTTGGTGTGTCTTCATTTTTCTGTTAGAACAACACATATGTATTTTAGGATATCCCTTTGTTCCGAAAGCTTCACATTTCCTACCCTACTGCTGGCCAAGAAATCAGGAAGTTTGTTTCGCCATGAAATGGAGAGGTTGTGCATTTCAATGAGGCAAACACTGTTCAGTGGGAGCTAAAAATAACAAGGGAAAGCCAGGAGGAAGAGCATGACACAGATCATGGCAAACAGTTCAAGATAAATAGCAAACTCTTCAATTTGTGGTAGGCAGTTTTCTAAGAGCTGTACATAAAGTAGCTCATCTAATCCTCACCAAAATAAATAATCAAAATAAGAACCACTATTATCTCCATTTTATAGACAGGGAAATGAAAACAGTATTAAGAAACTGGCCAGGTTCACAAAGGGCAGGACCCATGTAGACCTGGTCACAGTTTCTTCCTTCATGGTACTTTCTAACCCTTTAGTCCCAGAGTTGCCCAGATGTCCCTAAGACTTCATGGACTCTTGCTCATGGGGTTGTCCTGGGGGTTCCAGGAGGGTGGTGTGATGAATAAATCATTTTGCTGGCAGTCAGAACTGCAAAATTTCTTTCATGGGACTGCATGAATTTGGGCCACTAAAACAATGCTGAATTGCTAAATCTGGGTGAATCTCATTCATACAGACATCATACAAGATCAGGGCTCCTGGGTGCGAGCAATCAGTGGCCACCCTTTGGCTTGGTCAATGCTCATCTCTTTGCAGGGGGCCTCCGGGAGCTGAAGCACCTGAGGTAATGGGGGTGGCAGAGCCATCCTCTACCCAGGGAGCACTCTGCAGCTGGTCCCCAGGATGGACACTTGCTCCTCCCTCAGACTCATGATCGGTTGAGTAAAAGATTGGCTATACCTGTCTTCTCCATACAGTTTGCTGACCATTGGGTCTCCACTGTAACTGGCCTTCACTCCATGTGGTGGAGTGATGCTTTCTGAATAAGCCTTAAGTCATGTCTCACGAGGGATGGACCACACTATATTCTCCATGTCTTGGCCCCTCACCCGGCCTTCCTGCTGGTAATGTTGAATGGAGAGTAGGAGATCATATTCTAGAAATACAGTGACTATAGCCTCAAGAGTTTAAGAGAAGAAATAGTAAGAAGATATGCTGTTCTATTTTTAGTCTATACTATGCCCAATCATAAATTCAACAATATCAGAAAGCAATTATCATGCATATGTCCCTGCAAATTCTAAGCAGGACTTACAGTTGAGGTGGTCGTTGATGAAGCATGGCAATGACCTTTGAAAGACTCCAGTACTTATGGTGGCATGATGGATGATGGACCATGATGATGGACAGATGACAAATCCCCTTTAGGGAATACATGGCATTAGGGATCTGCAGAGTTAAAAAGGGTCTGTATTGTTTCCAAATGCTATTATCCAAACAGATTATGAAAAATCTGGTTCTTCATGGTGCTGAGTAATAACAGAGTTTTCACTTTTTTTTTTTTTTTTAGTAGTGATAAATACAAAATTAGCCCAGAATAGTGCATCTAGCAATAAGAACATGAAGAGATAATTCCTGGACCTGAACAGAAGGAAATGATACCTAAACTATGCAGCGTCTTCCAAAGCACTGATTGGACAACAACCAAACACACCGGCACCTCTTCTCCACCTAGTACTCTAAATCATCATCAGTGTATCACTGTACATGTCAGATGGGCCTATTCATTTTCTAAAATCTTTTAAAATTAAGCTGTCTATATAGATAGGGATCCTGTAAAAATTATCAGCAGTCCCACATACCCCCAGCACATCTCTTAACCATTATTTTAGTGCCCAAACAAAAGCACACAGTTTAGCCAGGGGAAGCCCACTACAGTGGAGAGAGCCCTGCAGTCAAAGGCAGAAGGAACGGAGACATGCAGGGATGAAGAACAGGGATACCACTGTAGTCTCGTACATCTTATACATCCCCAGTCTATTTGCTTTCTTCCTGATTACCCAGCATCTTCAGACTTTCACTTCTCCAAGTTGCTTCCCTTGTCTTTTTGTACCTCCTCACTGCGTGGTGGGTGCAGGGTTGTTCTCACAGTACCAAACTTCTGGGGTACTTCTTTCAGAAGCCCTCCCCCTCCCTTCACTTTCCTCCCCTTCTCCCCTACCCCTGACTCTCCTCTCATATCTATTTCTAATTTCAATAAATATTTATTAGGTGCCTACATGTGCCAACTCTGCAGTGATGAGACCAGCCACAGCTGCAACTCCTGCCTACCACAGAAGAAAGGCATTTAAAAGGTAATTACAATTCTCCCGGGGATTACATGAGCCCTCTCTTCTTAGCCCCTACCAGAAGTCACAGCTCTAGTTTGACGCTTTACATGAAGTGCCTTGAAACTTAAGTGAAAGCATAATCCATATGTTTACACTGCTAATTTCAAGGTTTAGATTGATTCCTGTTTTTATTGTGTACCAAGAGCCACATTTCCTCATTCTCATTCTCTCCATAGTAAAGAACTCATGTACGTTAAAAAGAAAAAAAAAAGAGTAAATTTAATTATGAATCTGAACATAGTGTCACATTCATTTCAATCTTATGGAAAAGCTGGTTAAACCTCCCAAAGGATCCCTGTCTGTGTCACAACACCATCTTCCTTGTGACAGATTTCACATTTCTTTTATATCACAGGGTAATGACTAAATTGCTGCTCCGGGAAATGGTATTTGGCTAAAGGGAAAAATATTGGTGCAAGGGGAGAGATTTGTGCCATCTGAATGCCTAGGCCAATTTCTGACCTGAAGAAAAGAATACAAATTATGTAATGAATCAATATATCCCCCACACCACGGTAGGAAAAATGGGTGGGTGAGCTATTCCAAAATGAGATATACTGTAGAGTAGTATATGGTACCCACTCATGGCCATTTTCTATTATATGCATGCCACGCAATTTTTTTTAAGAAAGAGGAAAAGGGAAAAGTGCCTTTTATGCCAAACATATATCAGATAATGACATATAATGAAATGCACATATCTTTGGGGAGAAAAAGAGAAGCTATTATATTCCTTTGAGTGGCATAATGTATCAAAGAATTAAAAGGCTCCCTTCAACACCATAATTTTCTTCAAAAACCTTCTGGAAGCATTTTGCCACTATAACATATCCCCATTAAGACTAATATTATCTATAATAATTTGGAAGACTATAGATTGAACTTTAATACAATTCTTCATATCTAGTCCCTTGCATACTGATCAGAGAACAACAACAAATTCTGCAAGCCAGAACACCCACTGCCAGAACCTCATAATAGCTCCACATTTCTCTACAGACACTTCACAACTGGTGATTCTTTTCATCCACCCATTCCTATTTAGCGAATATATATGAAACACCTGCTTTGTGCCAAGCACTCTTCTCGGATCGAAGAGAAAATGGTAACAAGAAGGATGAAATCTCAGGCTTTATGGAGCTGCTACTGGGCAGAGAGATAAAACTTGGAAACAAATAAATTTATGGAGCAAGAAGTACACCAAAGAAAATAAAGCAGGAGCAAGGGATGGGGAGTGATGGCTGGAGATGGGACCTACATTAGCCGTGATGGTCACGGAAGGCCTGTTGGAAAGGGAGCTGAGACACGGGGGTTGCAGGAGGCAGCCCAGTGGAGGCGTGGAGGAGTGTCTGATGGAAGACACAGAAGACCAGGTTGCTAGGAAAGCTTGAGACCCTGTCCCACTCCCAAATGATAACAAGAAGGATGAAATCTCAGGCTTTATGGAGCTGCTACTGGGCAGAGAGATAAAACTTGGAAACAAATAAATTTATGGAGCAAGAAGTACACCAAAGAAAATAAAGCAGGAGAAAGGGATGGGGAGTGATGGCTGGAGATGGGACCTACATTAGCCGTGATGGTCACGGAAGGCCTCTTGGAAAGGGAGCTGAGACACGGGGGTTGCAGGAGGCAGCCCAGTGGAGGCGTGGAGAAGGAGTGTCTGATGGAAGACACGGAAGACCAGGTTGCTAGGAAAGCTTGAGACCCTGTCCCACTCCCATACCTTTCTTTTGGCAGGCCATGGGAGAACATGTCCTGCTTCCACGCCTTTTATTTTTATCTGTAGCACACACCAGCCTCTGGCACCCTTCCCTTCTAACACCCTAGACCTTCAGCTTTTCTCAGAGGTCTTCTCTTGGGCTCCTGGAGCCACTTTAGGCTCAGAATTCTGTCTCCTGAGACGACCTGAAGACAGTGACTGATTAAGAGGTGTGAAAGCCCAGCTCTGTGATCCTGAGTGTGGAGGTCTCTGCAATGGAATTTCTGCACTTCTGAGATTCCTGCAGGACCAGAGGAGGCAAAACTTTGCCTGGAGTCACACCTTGCTTGGCTCCTTCCTCTTCCCTGGACTTGCTTCTTCTCTACACTCCCTGGTTTCTCCTGGGAGCACGTGTTCAATGACTCACCTTCATTTAAAACCTTACTGTCTGGTCTGTTTTTGGGGAAGCAGCCCTAAGTCATCCTCCACATTATCATGAGCTCCTGAACCTACATCACACGTCACGGCACACGTGTTTCTGAGTGCTAGTTGTGGGGAAAATCACTGAAGATGATGAGGATGATGATGATGGTGATAATGATGAGGAGGAAGAAGAGGAGGATGACTTCTGGTCCCAGCTTTCCCACCATGTAATTGTGTAATCCTAAGCAAAGTCACAACCCTGGGCTTCAGTTCCTACAATGGAGAGACTGAATGCATGGTGACATCTGGGGAACTTTTCCTAGTACAAAATAATACGTTACATACATATGTTGGTAGGAATGATGTACTGATATGCAATCGTATACATTGCACACACCTGGAGAGATATTGGCATTATACCAAATGGGACATGGAGGGATTAGTGAGTGACTGGGCCAGGAAGCAGTATCTGCTCACTCCTGTGAGCAGTGATGAAGAACAGCTGGTTAAGCCCAAGGTGGTGATCAGGACAGGTTTGTTGGGAGTCAGGAGGGTTTTGGTGAAATCGTGGTGGCTCTACACTGGACTTGAGTAATACTGGAAGACAGGCAACCCAATCAAGGAAGGGGAAGATGAAGGGTCCAAAGGAGAACACACTTGAATGTCCTCTGGATGGGAGAAGCAGAGGCGAGAGGAACCATAAATAAAACAGCCAAATGATAATCTCTACTGAGTCACTGGACAGGGACATGCCACATAATTCCTGCTACACCTGTCTAGAAAGTATCTTTCAAAGCTAACAAAAAGGCAAAGACTGAGAACAAGCAGAAACCATCTCAACCTGACACTATGCAAAGGAAATAACTCTTTATAGCAAGTTATTCAGAACTTCTTGCTGATCATTACCATAACAACCATTTTGTTGTTGTTGCTCAGTCATCCAGTTGTGTCCGACTCTGAGACCTCATGGACTGCAGCATGCCAGGCCTCCCTGTCCCTCACCATCTCCCAGGAGTTTGCCAAGTTCACTTCCATTGCATTGGTGATGCTGTCCAGCCATCTCATCCACTGATATCCTCTTCTCCTGCCTCAATCTTTCCCAGCATCAGGGACTTTTCCAATCAGCCATCTGTTCGCATCAGATGACCAAAATACTGGAGCTTCGGCATCAGTCCTTCCAGTGAATATTCAGGGTTGATTTCCCTTAAGATTGACTGGTTTGATCATCTTTCTATCAAAAGGACTTTCAGGAGTCTTCTCCAGCACCACAGTTCAAAGGCATAAATTTGTTGGCAATCCATCTCCTTTATGGTCCAGCTCTCGTGGGACCATATGTGACCACTGGGAAGACCATACCCTTGACTATACAGACCTTTGTCTTCTGCTTTGCAGCACACCATCTAGGTTTGTCATCGCTTTCCTGCCAAGAAGCAATCATCTTCCGATTTCATGGCTGCGGTCACAGTCTAGTGATTTTGGAGCCCAAGAAGAGGAAATCTGTCAGTACTTCACCTTTTCCCCTTCTATTTGCCATGCAGTGATGGGGCCAGATGCCATGATCTTAGTCTTTTTTAATATTTAGTCTTAAGCTGGCTTTTTCACTCTCCTCCTTCATCCTCATCAAGAAGCTCTTTAGTTCCTCTTCACTTTCTGCCATTAGAGTGGTATTATCTGCATGTCTGAGGTTGTTGATGTTTTCCTGCCTATCTTGATTCCAGTTTATAACTCACCCAGCCCAGTATTTTCCTGATGTGCTCAGTGTATAGGCTAAGCAAATGGGGTGACAATAGACAGGCCTGTCATACTCCTTTCTTGATTTTGAACCCATCAGTTGTTTCATACAGGCTTCTAACTGTTGCTCCTTGACCCTCATACAGATTTCTTAGGAAACAGGTAAAATGATCTGGCATTCCCATCTCTCTAAGAGCTTTCCACAGTTGGTCATAATCCACACAGTCAAAGGCTTTAGCATAGTCAATGAAACAGAGATAGACGTTTTACTGAAATTCCCTTGCTTTGTCAACAATCCAGTGAATGTTGGCAATTTGATCTCTAGTTCCTTTTTCTTTTCTAAACTCAGCTTGGGCATCTGGAAGTTCTTGTTTCACATAATGCTGAAGCCTAGCATGCAAGATTTTAAGCATGACCTTAATTAGCATGGGAGATGAATGCAAGTGTCCAGTGGTTAGCACATTCTTTGGTACACTCCTTCTTGGGAACTGGGATGAAGATTGACATTTTCCAGTCCTATGGCCACTGCTGGGTCGTCCAGATTTTCTGACAGAATGAATGCCAAATCTTGATGGCATCATCCTTTAGGGATTTGAATAGTTTGGCTGGAATTTCATCATATCCACAAGCTTTATTAACAGCAGTGCTTCTTAAGGCCCACTTGACTTTGCACTCCAGAATGCCTGGCTCTGGGTGACTAACCACACCATCATAGTAATCTGGTTCATTAAAATCTTATACAGTTCTGTGTATTCTTTCCATCTCTTCTTGATGTCTTCAGCATCTGCTCTGTCTCTATAATTGTTATCCTTTATTGTGCCCATCTTTGGGCAGAATGCTCCCTTGATGTTTCCAACTTTGCTGACGAGATCTCTAGTCTTTCTCCTTTTGTTGTTTTCTTCTATTATTAAGCATTGTTCATTGAAGAAGGCCTTCTTGTCTCTTCTAACTATTCTTTGGAACTCATGTACAGCATGGCTCATAGCTTCATTGAGTTATGCAAGCCCCTTCTCCACGACAAGACAGTGATCCTTGAATGGGTAACGACTATTACAGTTAGAAAAAATAGATCTAAAATTAGCTGTGTGGTATCAGTGACATTACTGAGTCTTAGCTTTCCAGCTCTGTAAAATGGAGAAACTATCCGTGTTTCAAATGGACAGAGTCAGGTTACAGAGCTGAATAGTTGTCAGGGGCTGGGAAGGGTGTGAGGAAAGGGGAAGCAAAGCATGCAATGAATGGCTCAGAATTAGCGCTATTTAAGCCTACCTCCCTACTCTTTGCTAGCTATATGACCTCAGGCTAGTCACCCGACCTTGAGTCTAGTTTCCTCTACTTGAATATGAGGCAACAATTAGTGCATACTTCACAAAATGATCAGAGAAGGCAATGACACCCCACTCCAGTACCCTTGCCTGAAAAATCCCATGGAAGGAGGAACCTGGTGGGCTGCAGTCCACAGGGTCGCTAAGTCAGACACGGCTGAGCGACTTCACTTTCACTTTTCACTTTCATGCACTGAAGAAGGAAATGGCAACTCTCTCCAGTGTTCTTGCCTGGAGAATCCCAGGGACAGGGGAGCCTGGTGGGCTGCCGTCGATGGGGTCGCACAAAGTTGGACACTACTGAAGAGACTTAGCAGCAGCAGCAGCAGCACAAAATGATTACATGTGAGGCATTTCTGCCCAACTCGTAATATATGTGCTCAGTACAGACCATTCCCTCTGGCCACGTCTGCCAACCAAACCTTTTCTGGAATACATAAAAGATGTCAGCAAGCATCTCTTCTGGCACAGACAGCCCCTTCCCATGGCAAAGGCTTCTCCCTTCCCATCTCATGACTGCCTCTATCCTCACTACGAACATGGTGACTGTTGCCTCTGTGTTAAACTACCGACTATGGACTTAGTTTTCCGGTTTATTTTTTGCCTTTTTCCTCAGAGCACAGACTCCAGCACTTACTCCCTGTTCAACACACAGTGGCTGTGGATGGGAGACCCCCCACCACACATAGTGCTGGGTTGCAGCCTTAGGACCCCAGATCCAGACACACCACTCTGAAGAGGGGACAGCAAGTCCCAAGCCTTGCCCTGACTTCAGTTAAAGCAAAAATCATGACATACTTAACTTTCCTTTGCTTCCTGCATGCTTTTTCATAAAATTTGATCTTGTAAGGGGAAAAAAAAAAGAAAATCACATCTTTACATCCCCAGGCATTTTGTGTCCTTATCTAAAATTAGCACAGTTTCTGCTCTGCTATTTTAGGAAATGCAGGCCAACCATCACTCTTCAGACCTATTGGCTTAACCAGCCTTATGCAACAGGGATGGTGGAGGGTGTGTGCGTGTGTGTTTAGTCCCTGGGTCACGTCCAACTCTTTGCAACCCCATGGACTGCAGCACACAAGGCTCTTCTGTCCTCACTCTCTCCTGGAGTTTGCTCAAATTCATGTCCATTGAATCGGTGATGTTTTCTAACCATCTCATCCTCTGCCATCCCCTTTTCCTTTTGCCTTCAGTCTTCCCCAGCATCAGGGTCTTTTCCAATGAGGTTCAGCCAAAACCTAAAGCTGCCAGGCTGCTCATTCTCCTCCATTTACCCACATAGTTAGCAAGTATGTGATTATTGGGTGCAGAGATGAGTAGAAAGGACTCATGAGATAAGGAAATGAAGCTGTGACTAAGAAAGGGAAGATATTGCCTGAGGCCAGAGTCCCTAGAAGCGTGTGAGATGGGGATTCTTGGTAAGAGAGACAGAGTGCTCAGGGGGAGCTGGTCAGGAAGGAAGAGATGCAGGAGAGACCGGGGGAAGAAGGCAAGGAAAGAAGTGTTTTCCGTGAAGCCTAGTCTCAGCTTGACCCCATGGGGAGTTCTGAAGTGTGTGTGGCACCCAGATCAGTCTGTCACTGGCTGAAAGCTGCCTCAAAAGACAAATCTATCCATGAAATGGAGTCACAAACATGGAGAACAGACTGGTGTTTGCCAACAGAAAGCAGCTTAAGTGAGAGACATAGTGGGAAGGAGGTTAGCAGATGTAAGCTTTTCTATACAGGATGGACAGACAACAAGGCTCCATTGTATAGCCTGGAGAACTAGATTTAATATCCTATGACAAGCCATATGGAAAAAATACAAATGAAATATAAATAACTTAAATGTAAACCATAATGGAAAAGAAGAGATAAATAACTGAATCATTTTGCTGTACAGCAGAAATTAACACATCATAAATCAACTATATTGCAATAAAAATGTTAAAATTGAAAATAAAAAAAGAGAAGAGCATAACCTTCAGGCATTTCTAACTGGTGCAGCTCCTGGAAACTGAAGGCAATTCTCTCAGAAGAAGGGGGTGTCTGGGAGCCAATTACAGCCAACACTCCCTGCAACCAGGAGAAGCGGCCTCATACAGGTCATGGATGGCAAAAGTAACAAAAACATCAGTGCATTTTTAAAAAGCCAAAGAATGTTTAAGTTCAAGGGTGAGATCTTCTACATGTATTAAAATCTCTATCACCAATATTGGTCCTTATGTGAGACAGATACTCAATGATTAAACTAAATAGCAATGTATTGGGGATGGAGTAAACTGGAAGACCTATTTCTTAACCTCAGAGTGGGGGCATCACAGTTAATAGGACATTTGGTGTTGTTCAATCAGTCATATCTGACTCTTTGTGATCCCATGGACATAGAGCTTTTTATTTCAGGAAAAATGAAAACTTACACCTAATCAAATATGAGGATTCTGCCTTATCTTACTTTTTCTGATCTCTGGCAGTAGATAAATTGCATGGAAAAGAAGACAATTATTGTAGTTGGTATTGAAAACAGGGGATTTCTAATTTCAGCTTGGTAACCTACTGATTTGTGTCTCTTGTAGATGAGTCTCAGATGAAAAGAATCTCAGTAAATTTCCAAAACAGAAATTGTATTAACTGATGCCTAACCCCTGGTGTTCTTGTGAGGTTCAAATGAGTAATAATGCCCCAGAAAACAAAGCTGTGTCTTTTGAATGCAACGGACAAACCCCAAGTGCATGGGCCTGGCAGAAGGAGTCGACACTGCTATGACGGACCGGGGTGGTCTAGCCACACTGGCTCGCACCACTCGCTTCAGACCATGGGACTCGCCATCTCTCCTCTCATCTCCCTTCCCCTCCTGATGTCAACTCTGTCCTCCTGAACTGGACTGTCTTTCCCAATGGCAGCAAACAGCCTTGATGTTTACCACCGGAAAGAGAGGAAGCTCCCTCCCTTGGTTCTTTGTTGTTGTTGCTCAGTTGTCTGTGACTCTTTGTGACCTTGTGATCTGTACCATGCCAGGCTTCTCTGTCCTTCACTGTCTCCCAGAGTTTGCTCAACTCATGTCCATTGAGTCAGTAATGCCATCCAACCATCTCATCCTCTGACACCCTCTTCTCCTCCTGCCTTCAGTCTTTCCCAGCATCAGGGTCTTTTCCAATGAGTTGGCTCTTCACATCAGGTGGCCAAAGTATTGGAGCTTCAGCCTCAGCATCAGTCCTTCAAATAAATATTCAGAGTTGATTTCCTTTAGGATTGACTCTTTGATCTCCTTGCAGTCCAAGGGACTGTCAAGAGTCTTCTCCAACATCACAGTTCAAAGGCATCAATTCCTTGGTGCTCAGCCTCCTTTATGGTCCAACTCTCACATCCATACATGACTACTGGACAAACCATAGCTTTGACTATATGGACCTTTGTCAGAAAAGTGATGTCTCTGCTTTTTAATATGCTGTCCCTTGGTTCTTGCTGCCTAGGACTGTTTTGACTGCATACACTCTAAACCCTGTGCAAGAGATAGCAGTGGGGGCCAGTGGTTGGCAGCCATTCTATGATATTCACTTGAAACTGAGAAAGAAATAGTTTTCCAAAGGGAGGGCTGGTCCCAAAAGAAAGCAAAACTTCAGGGAGACCAAAGAGGAATATCCACTGAGATGCCAGGTGTGGTGTCAGAACATAGGTGCTCAAGTGTCTTTTTAATAGATTGTGTCCTTGGGTACATAGATAAATCTATCAGAACATCTTCTTCAAGGACCAAATGGCAACACTGTGATATATTTCACCAGGATGGTCAAGGATTAAAATAGACAGTTTATGAGTAAAGATGCTTTGTAAGAGGTAATGTGCTTTCAAAAATTATAGTAAAGTATTATTATGAATTATTGTGCATTAAATACAGAGCACTTCCAAGGCACACTTGTATGTATGCTTTTTTAGATCAGGTTTTAGAATTTTTTTTTTAAGAAAATGTTTAATCCCTGTCATCTCAAAGTTTGCGGCTGATTCCAACACTCCATGAGAACATAAAGACAGACACTCCTAGGAAACAGCCTTGACTAAAGATGGCACTACCTTTAATCCCTTGTCTCTGTAGGGATCAACACTGGGAAACATTCAAAGTGACAATTCTACAGTTTTCTCCTTTCGTTCTGAGAAATCGAAAGTGAGCCCAGCATAAAGCATTTGCAGCTGTGTTGGGAAAATGAGCTAGTCACGCCTCGACAATTTATGACCAATTTTCCATTAATAAGAGAGAATAGAGTATGGTTCAATCACTTTACAATCCAAACACTTGTTCTTAAGAATGGGAGAGACAGAGTACAATAGTTTTGTTCTGTCGCTGAAAGAGCATTAACTCAATATTGTATATCTTTGAGGAAAAACATTTAGATGGCATGAAGTAGTGGGAAGGTAAGTTTTGCAGGAAAATACTTATCAGTACATGCATTAGAAACACCAGCCAGAGTCTACAGGTAAGAGAGGGGCATGAGGACAGGACTGGAGTAGAGGTAAGAGGGAAAATGGGGAGGAGAAGGGAGTTGGAAGCGGGCCAGGGAGTTTCAGGACAGAAGTCCAAGACCAGGTCTCGGCTAAGTGGTGAATTTCTGTAGTCAGGAGTCCAGAAGAACCACAGGTAAACTGAGGTCTAGGGGAGGCACGAAGAAGGCAATGGCACCCACTCCAGTACTCTTGCCTGGAAAATCCCATGGACGGAGGAGCCCGGTGGGCTGCAGTCCATGAGGTCGCTAGGAGTCTGACACGACTGAGCAACTTCACTTTCACTTTTCACTCTCATGCATTGGAGAAGGAAATGGCAATCCACTCCAGTGCTCTTGCCTGAAGAACCCCAGGGACGGTGGAGCCTGGTGGGCTGCCATTTATAGGGTCGCACAGAGTCGGACACGCCTGAAGTGTCTTAGCAGCAGCAGGGGAGGCACACCTAAGAATCAGGACGGAAGACGGAAACCAGGACACACGCGATGCTAAAAGCCCAGGGTGGCCAGCTTGTAAAGTTCAAGGCAAATGAAGAAGTAAAGAGACAAGACCAGGAGTCAGGGGATGGAGATAGATCCCATCCAACTGGGGTTCCAGCCAGAAACTTGTAACAGATCCCTCAAGACAGGTCCTCATCAGGCTAACAAGGAAGTCAGACTGACTGGAAGAAGCACCACGTGCAGGAAACAAGGGCAGAAATTACTTCACAGTCTGAGGGGGGTGAGACCAAGTCAGATCTCCAGGCTGCGTGGCTGCTCTCTGCGTGGCTGCTGCTGAATGCACTCACCTGGCTGTGCCTCTGTGTCCTCCCCACGCAGCATCCTGAGCCGCGCCTGTCGTAGGTTTGATTCTCTCCAAAGAGGACCTAGAGTCAAGAAGGTGGGTCCCAGTTGTTTATTCGGGAGGTGAAGCGAAGGAGACCCATGAGGGATGAAGAAGGGAAGCCGGAAGGGGAAGGAGTTAATTAAGAGGCTATTAGTGAGCAGGTGAGCTCGGTGGGCCCCTAGTGACTGAGGAAAATCTCACCAAGCATGAAAAGGTGGCGTGCTTCTCCATCAGCTCCATCCTCATGAATGTCTTCCATGATGTGCAGCACCCTGGCACTTCCACTTCCAGGCTCTCCCTAGCTAAAGAGACACCAGACGAGATGGAGAAGATGCCAAAGCTGTAGGTGACGTCCGAGAAGATGAGGAGTCCAGGGCAGGGCAGAGCCCAGGACCCACTACACAGCCCTGAGCATCTGTGAGCCCTCACTCAAAGGCTGCTCTCTAGTGAATTCCAACTTGATAACTTGGCACTGCTTACTAAGAATCATTTGGGTTTATTCCCAAACATGTTGGAGTTATCATTGTTATCATTATTATGTAAGCAAATGAAACTTACGTAAATTAAATATATACAACCCATGAAATATGAGTGTATAAGGAGAGAGATGAGTCTGAAAAATAAATCAAATTCTTCAGAACTGCTTGATGAACACGAACCTGTAAAAGTTCACGCAAACCGTCAGATTACTGTGGCTGAGAGAAGTGTGAAGGACTTGGGAGGAAATTATAACAACTGAGAAAGATTTTTCAATCAGATTTCTTTGCAAGTCACTTTATTTCTTGCTCCAATGTAAAGAAACTGGAGTTTCAAACCTTAGGGGATGCATTAAGGGTGTAATTTACTAAGAGAGACCACATATAGTGCCAATTAAGAGAAAACACCTTAGCTTACATCAAAGATTGGCAAATGAATGTCAATTTATATGTTTTACATTAAAATAAAAATGTTTAAAGCACGCATGAATTATCTTTTGTGACCTCTTGCTTTCCCTGATTTTGTTTTCAGTGAATCAAGCAACTACTACTAGCCTAGTCTAACACGTGTTGCAAGACACACACCTCAAATCCAACCCCAGGAAAATGCTCTGAGACTAAGGCTCCATCTCTTCCACAAAGGCGGCTTCTGGGCATGTTTAAAGGGTCCCCTACTCCATCAAAGTGCAATGTACCAGGAACAAGTGATTCCTCAGTGGTGCAGAAATTGGGCTTAAGTGTCCAAAAGGCTAAGATCTCACTGTAGGACCTGTTTTGCATGTTCTCAGTTCCTCAGCTGTGTCCAACTCTGCAACTCAATGGACTGCACCCTGCCAAGCCCCTTTGTCCATGGAATTTTGCAGGGAAGAACACTGGAGTGGGTTGCCATTTCCTACTCCAAGGGATCTTCCTTACCCAGGGATCAAACCTGCGTTTCTTGCATGTCCTGCATTGTCAGCAGGGTTCTTTACCACTGTGCCATCTGAGAGCACAAAGAGTAAGAAGAGAAAGACTAATAAAGTCAATGAAAGCTGAAGAAGAGTCCTGGAGCTTAGCTACTGTGCCTCAGTCAGCCTTGTAGTTACAAGGGGCACAGCACCATCACTTCAAGGATTAAAAGAGGAACACCAAACAAACAAACCTTTAATTTTCAGAATAAGAAAGGCATCACATTCTTAAAAAACATAAGATGCAGATGTGTAAACTCCAGACACAGCCTGGAATTCTGTCTTCTGATTATTTAACACTAAAATCAGTTTGGTTTCTATCACTTCGAGCCAAGAAAGTCTTGACTGATGTTGACCTGAAACAAATAGACAGCCAGATATTTCCTTGGTGGAGACAGGTCTACTGGGGTTCAGCAGAGAATTGCAAATTAGGGTTTGCAATGACAGCCAGTCACAGTACAAATCCCTCCATGGCAAGAGAAGGAGCACATTTCACAGAGAAAAAGGAAGGTGAGGATACAGAACACAAGGTCCACGGCTTCTCACTGGCTGAGTTCTTGCCAGGAGAGAAGGAGTCTTTCTTCTTCTG
>SJYC01060297.1:0-16556 GCA_006408675.1 Madoqua kirkii | reverse complement strand
TCTGAGGTTATTGATATTTCTCCTGGCAATCTTGATTTCAGCTTGTTCTTCCTCCAGCCCAGCATTTCTCATGATGTACTCTGCATATAAGTTAAATAAGCAGGGTGACAATATACAGCCTTGACGTACTCCTTTTCCTATTCGGAACCAGTCTGTTGTTCCATGTCCAGTTCTAACTGTTGCTTCCTGACCTGCACACAGGTTTCTCAAGAGGCAGGTCAGGTGGTCTGGTACTCCCATCTCCTTCAGAATTTTCCACAGTTTATTGTGATCCACATAGTCAAAGGGTTTGGCATAGTCAATAAAGCACAAATAGATGTTTTTCTGGAACTCTCTTGCTTTTTCCATGATCCAGAGGATGTTGGCAATTTGATATCTGGTTCCTCTGCCTTTTCTTAAACCAGCTTGATCATCTGGAAGTTCATGTATTGCTGAAGCCTGGCTTGGAGAATTTTGAGCATTACTTTTAGTATGTGAGATGGCTTCAGTTATGCAATAGTTTGAGCATTCTTTGGCATTGCCTTTCTTTGGGATTGAAATGAAAACCATTTCCAGTCCTGTGGCCACTGCTGAATTTTTCAAGTTTGCTGGCATATTAAGTGCAGCACTTTCACAGCATCATCTTTGAGGATCTGAAATAGTTCAACAGGAATTCCATCATCTCCACTAGCTTTATTCATGGTGATGACTATAGTCATGAAATTAAAAAACACTTGCTCCTTGGAAGAAAAGTTATGACCAACCTAGAAAGCATATTAGAAAGCAGAGACATTAGTTTGCCAACAACAGTCCATTTAGTTAAGTCTATGGTTTTTCCAGTAGTCATATATGGATGTGAGAGTTGGACTATAAGGAAAGTTGAGTGCTGAAGAATTAATGCTTTTGAACTGTCATGTTGGAGAAAACTCTTGAGAGTCCCTTGGACTGCAAGGAGATCCAACCAGTGCATCCTAAAGGAAATATGTCCTGATTATTCATTGGAATGACTGGTGTTGAAGCCTAAACTTCAATACTTCGGCCTCCTTATGCGAAGAGCTGATTCATTGGAAAAAACTCTGATGCTGGGAAAGATTGAAGGTGGGAGGAGAAGGGGACGACAGAGGATGAGATGGTTGGATGGCATCACCGACTCAATGGACATGAGTTTGAATAAACTCCATGAGTTGGTGATGGACAAGGAGGCCTAGCATGCTACAGTCCATGGGGTCACAAAGAGTCGGACATGACTGAGTGACTGAACTGAACTGATCTGCCAAATTCAACCAGCTTACTTGGTGAGTTCTTCAAGCTAGGGGCTGTGTCTACATCATGTCTCAAATTTTAATATGCATGTGCTTCACCTAGAGAACCTACAAAAGAGTAACTTTAGATTCTGTAGGTCTGGGATGGAGTCAGAGATGCTGTGTTTCTGACCAGCTCCCAGGTAATGCCAGTGCTGCTAGTCTGTGAAGCGCACTTTGAGTGACAGTGACAAGGTTCCACATCTCACATGATGTTTGGGCCAAGGACTGATCCCCCTGTCTCACTGAAGGAATTCTGTATAATTCATGCACTGACCATTTATCTTTCATACATCTTCACACCTTAATGCAGCACATAATACAGTAAACCTTCCATTATCTGATCTTCTCCAAATTGATTCCTCCTGGAGTTCATATAATTCTTAATTGTCCTGAGGACTCTCCTTGAGTAATAGGAATTAGAATGTTGGGTTGCAGGATAAGAATTCTAAGTAACTTTGACAAATAGGAGAAATGTTACATTATAAATGAACAGGATAAAGTCCAACAGGGAGAGGTGTTAGACAGTGCCCTTAGGCATGAAAAATAAAGGATACACCATGAGGAGATCTGTAAAGTATATGTGAAGTGAAAATCCAGAATCTCATCATTCAAGGTGAAAAATTACACTAAAAATAAGCATCTAGGCAAGGAATGGCAGAGGAGCAAGACTGCAAATACCTCTCTTAAAATATAGAGCCCTGAGTGAAGAAGAAATACATTACTAGGCATTAAAATTACTCAGCATGTGACTAAGTTTTAAATATTAGACTTGTGATAATTATGTTGGCATGGCTCCTAAACTGATTTTGACATTGTTTTCTATCCTGGTTACACATACTGTATACTTAATTCCTTTAATAGTTATGAAAATCAATAAATCAGTCCTGGCACATTAGAACCAGGGTCATATTAAAAACTATTGATATCCAAGAGATTTGTATTAATTTGCTCAGGCTGCTATTAAAAAGCACCAAAAACGGGTTGGCTGAGAATAACAGAAATTTATTGTCTTATGGCCCCAGAGACTAGAAGTCTGAAAGTTAGGTGCTCCCTTTGACACCTGTAGGAGAAGGATCCCTTCTTGCCTCTTGCAGCTTCTGGCAGTCCCAAACGTTGCCTGTGGCCACATAACTCCAATCTAATCAAGTCAGATACAATTTAGCAACTCAGCAACAACAAATCTTACCTAGTGATCTCTTTACATCTCTTCACAGAATCCCTCCTGCATGTCTTCCTTGTATTCAAATTCCCCCTTTTTAAAAAAGACACTAGCGACTGAAGCGTCTTAGCAGCAACAGCAGTCATTTTAGATTAGGGTCCACCCTGAAGATCTTTGATTACCTCTTTAAGGATGCCATTTCCAAATTAGGTCTCATTAAGAGGTACTGAGGATTAGCACTTCAACATACCTTTTTGGGGAGACACAGCTGAAGCCCTGAGCCATCCCAGGCCAATTACATCAAAGTCTCTGGAGCGAGGCTCAGCACCAGTGTGTTGTAAGTGCCCCCAGGTGAGTCTACAGCTGGGATTGGGAATGACTGCTCTTAGGGAAGGTTTGCAAGGTTCTCCATTGTCATGGGACCTGCTAATACTGATGGTGATAAATATTCAGGGAGACTTTGTTGCCTAAAGCACCAAAGCTGAGGGAATACCAGATAAAGCTGTGGTGGTTCTCAATCTTAAACATTCATGATATAACCTAGGAAGTTTAAACACTGACTCCTAGATACTTTCAGGAGTTTCAGTTTCTGATGAAAACTCTCTGAATGAGACTTGGGCATAGAGGATTTTAAAAGCTCCCATAGGTCATTATCCTACTGTGCAATCAAGATGAAGATCACTGCCTAAAAAGAAAGACCTGTTATGAAGTGCCCAACCTGGTCCTCAAGGCTGGAAGTACTGGGACAAGGACCCCAGGCTCCTGATCGCACACTTTGCTATTTCTTCTCACCTTTTATCTTTTATTTACTTATTTTGAGAATAGAGGTAATTGTATTTATATTTTTAAAATTTTATTTCTTTTAACACAAAACATTTTGTATTGAGGTATAGCCAATTAACAATGTTGTGAGTCCCTCCTCTGTTCAAATGAAACTTCTTACCTTTTAAAACAGACTATTTTCCAACATCAGGCTGAAGGATCTTTCCATTCCTCATATAAATGCACGCAAGTCTTTCTCATTTTTGACTTCAAAAATATTCATAACCTGAAAGTTGAGAGTTATGCTTTATTTGGCGGGAATTTTTAGAACTTCAAGCCTGAGAGGTAGCATCTCACAAAATCCTGAGAAAACCGCTCCAAAGAGACAGGGGGGCAGGGACAGATTATACAGAAGTTTACAGCAAATGGCTGGTAGTCCCACCTCGAAAAATTAAAGGAAAATCAGATATGTCAAATTGAGGTATTTAGCACTTTTCTATATATGGGAAGATGCAAGAGTCTGGGCTCATGGAAATCATTCCTTTGATATACGTCTCAGCTAAAGTCTTGCACACTCATCTCACTTGAACTTTACTGTATAATCTTCAAGATCTTTACCCCTTCCCTCCCTCTCCTGCGCTCCTCCTTTGCCTTCCATGGAGTCATTCTTTCTATTTCCTATGAGGGCTCCTCCTGTTCACCTGCCAGTTAATTAAATTTTTGTGTCCATTTTAGACCTAGTTTTGTCTCACTTTGGGTTAGGTTGAAGTATACAAAATGATGCTCTTCACAACCACAAGTGGATAAATATAGGTCAGTCATACAGTCTAAGCTAATGCCCTATGCCAGTGACATGTTAACCATACCACCCCTGGCTTTAGCTCTTTCCTGTGTATATGGTTGCTACTCAGACCAGTTGCCAATATATTGCAATATTTCCTGCCAATTGGTTCATTGCCCACTGCCCTCCCCCAACAAGTGCCCTCCCACTACCCTGACTATCCTGCCTCCTTTCCTGGGACTCCTGATACCTCCCAATGATCCAATAACTAAAAGAAAAATGCTTTACCTATCAGGGGACCCTGAGATTCTGCTTCAAGGCTATGGCAACAATCTGTCCTGTTAGGATGGTGTCCATGTTATAATGATTGTGGAATATTTTGTTGTACTCCTGTGTATTCACGATTTCCGAATGCATCCGTCCGTTGATAAGAAATTATCTTGTCTTAGCCTCATACCCATATTGCCACCAGACTCTCCCAACTTTAACATCAAATGGACACAACAGAGCCAACACGTTCACAATGGAATATCAAACCTCCCCTTTGAGACAGACTTTAACTTTGGTGACCCTAATAAATTGAATCTCCAGGCACCCATGCCCTGGTGTAGACCCTTCTCACACTGACCCTAGGTTTGGCCATGGACCTGCCTTGGTCAGTGGGATGCTATCAACATGGCGGAAGCAGAGGCTTAAGAAGTGCTTGTCCTCTTAGAACACTCCAGGGGGCACCTGCCAAGCTCTAAAGAAGCTCAGACTAGACTTCTGTGCAATGAGGGCAGGTAGCAGGAGAGGCCGTGGGGACACTGAGGCCTGATGTTCCTGAGAATTCCCGCTGCATCCTGTCCAAATGTGTCACCTACAGAATCCTGAGATGTAAAATGACTGCTGTTTCAAGCTTCTGCATTCTTAGACAGGGTCCTCCAGACAAACAGAACCAACACCAGGATGTGTGTGTATGTATAAAGTAATTTTAAACTAAACTATCTATTAGTTTACTGTACAAAGTTAGCTCATCCAATTATGGAAACTGAAAAGTCCCAAGATTTACAAGGTGAGTCAGCTAGCCGCAGACCCAGGAAAGGTGATGGGTAGTTCCGGTCTGAGTCCAGTGGCCAGAAAACCAGGCGTTCTGACAGTGCAGTTCTAATCCAAAGGACAGGAAACTCAAGACTCAGAAAGATCGATGTTTCCATGTCAGTCTGAAGGTAAGAAGATGCCCAAGTCCCAGTTTCAAGGTGGTTAGAAACTAGGAATTCCCTCTAACTCAGGGAAAGGCAGGCTTTTTGTTCTATCCAGACTTTCAACTGATTGGATGAAGCCCACACACCTGAGGGCGGCAGTTTCCTTCACTCAAGCTACCAATAAAATGTCAGTTATCCAAAAACACCCTCACAGAAACACTCAGAAAAGCGTTTGACTGAATATCTAGACACCCCCTGACTCAGTTCAGTTCAGTGCAATTACTCAGTCATGTTCAGCTCATTGCAAACCCGTGAACTGCAGCACACCAGGCCTCCCTGTCCATCGCCACTCTCAGAGTTTACTCAAACTCATGTCCACTGAGTCAGTGATGCCATCCAACCATCTCATCCTCTGTTGTCCCCTTCTCCTGCCTTCAATCTTTCCCAGCATCTGGATCTTTTCCAGTGAGTCAGCTCTGCACATCAGGTGGCCAGAGGATTGGAGTTTCAGCTTAAACATTGGTCATTCTAATAAATATTCAGGACTGATTTCCTTTAGAATGGACTTGTTGGATCTCCTTGCAGTCCAAGGGACTCTCAAGAGTCTTCTCCAGCACCCCAGTTCAAAACCATCAATTCTTTGGCGCTCAGCTTTCCTTATAGTCCGACTCTCACATCCATACATGACTGCTGGAAAAACAGTAGCTTTGACTAGACACAGCCTTGTTGGCAAAGTAATGTTTCTGCTTTTTAATATGCTGTCTAGGTTGGTCATAACTTTTCTTCCAAGGAGCAAGAGTCTTTTAATTTCATGGCTGCAGTGATTTGGGGCCCCCAAAAATAGTCTGTCACTGTTTCCACTGTTTCCCCATCTATTTGCCCAGAAGTGATATGACCAGATGCCATGGTCTCAGTTTTCAGAATGTTGAGTTTTAAGCCAACTTTTTCACTCTCCTCTTTCACTTTTATCAAGAGGCTCTTTATTTCTTCTTCACATCTACCATAAGAGTGCTGTCATCTGCATATCTGAGGTTATTGATGTTCTTCCTGGAAATCTTGATAACAGCTTGTGTTTCATCCAGCCTGGTGCTTCTCATGATGTAGTCTGCACATAAGTTAAATAAGGAGGGTGACATATACAAACTTGATGTACTCCTTTCCCAATTTGGAACTAGCCTGTTGTTCCATGTTCAGTTCTAACTGTTGCTTCCTGACTTGCCTACATATTTTTCAAGAGGCAGGTCAGGTGATCTGGTATTCCCATCTCTTTAAGAACTTTTCACAGTTTGTTGTGGTCCACATACTCAAAGGCTTTGGCATAGTCAGTAAAGCAGAACTAGACATTTATCTGGATGTCTCTTGATTTTTCAGCGATCCAACAGATGTTGGCAATTTGATCTCTGGTTCTTCTGCCTTTTCTAAATCCAGCTTTTGTAGGTCTTCATAGAACCATTCAACTTCAGCTTCTTCAGCATTACTGGTCAGGGCATAGACTTGGATTCCTGTGATATTGAATGGTTTGCCTTGGAAATGAATAGATTCACTCAACTTGGTACATAAAATTAGCTATCACAACTTCTAAGCTTTGAGTGATTTGTTGGGCCTCAATAGATGACAGAAAAGCTGGCACTCCTTCCATGATACGATACAGGACTGATCTATATAATATAGACTCAAATCTACTCCTTATACAGTATGACCCACTTTAAGGAATGACATTACCATTAAGGGAATGAATCCAAAAGCTAGGCTTAGTTTAGAATGATATTTCCCTCATTTACACTTGATTATTAATATGTGATCCTTCTACCTCCTTATCAGTTTCATAAGGCTCTTTAACCTCACCACCTTGGTAGCACAGAAGTGGCACCCACATGGGACTATGCTGTGTCTGCTCCATTCAAGGGCAAATCCATCAAGCCTCGGTGTTCAGCTCACCCAGGAAAATGGCCACATAATTCTCAGCATTCCACTGTAGGCATGTAAATCAGTCACATGGTGTGTAGCTTGTTTGCTATCCCTGTTCTAGACCCTCCTGATTTATCACCTGTATTAAAGCAAAAGCCGTTTTGCAGGTTACATTAACCTCTCCTCCCACTACCCAAATCAGTTTATCTTCTGCCTTTTAGAAAGATTACCAAATTCATCTTCCTAACATGCATTTGAAGTTGTCTGGGTTGCCAACCGTGTTCACCCAGGGCTCCCAGGCTTTCAGGTGTGTTAGATTGTTTGCAAAGATGGCTCCAGTTCTCTGCACTTTCCAAATCCATGTCCCTTGTGATGTGATGTTTTACCTCCTCCCATCAAGGAATAAAGTCTGTTTCTCCATCTGTGAATCCTAGGGGTCTAGTGACTTCCTCAGAACAGGAGAGGGGATATGGTAGAGATTCTCAGCCTTGACCTCATGAGGCTTTGTGCATGTGTCCTCCCTGGGAACCCCGCCACTGGCCTGGGAATGAACCTGGGCTAGCCTGCTGTGGAGGAAATAACATGGAATGGAGCCACATCCTCCAGCTAAGCAACCCCAGACACATCAAAGAGCATAGCCAAGTCAGCTAAGCCACCTGACTACTCACAGCTGAGCAGAAGTAGATCAGGTTTAATAGAAGAAAAATTTTCCATGGACCAGGGGTAGGGGGATGGTTTCAGGATGATTCAAACACATTATATTTATTGTGCACTTTATTTATTATATCAGCTCTACCTTAGATCACCAGCCTTGAATCCTAGAGGTTGGGGACCCCTGTTATAGAACAAGCCAAAGCCACTCATGTGACCCAAAGACTGGTGAGGTTGTGTGGATGGTTCCTATACAGCATCTCATGGCCATAGGTCATTGATTCAAGATGTATATGAAGGACCTGTGAAGCAAGTCCATCCCAGCCCTATTTTCATGATGAAAGAAAAACTACAGTAAGAGAACTCATCCAACTTCATCAAGGAACCAAATATAAGAGCCAGCAAACCTGCTGGTGGGTATTGAATAGGAAAAGCTTTATTAACAAGTCTACAAAAACACAAGGGGGCATCTGTCCAGCCAATGATGCTGGTGCTAGCGCTTGCATCACGAGATGGAGACAAAGCCTGCATCAGCACCACAGTGTCCTCAGAATCTTCAAAAGCCATGTGGCAGCGTCAGAGGCCTCGGCAGCTGACATCCCTGCAGGGAACTGAAGCAGGCAACGCTGCAGACACCCCGTGGTAGCTCAGAGGACTGTGACTGTCAGAACATTGCAGACGAGGTTAGAAGATTGTCAGCGATGAAAGCAGGCACTTTGAAAAGTCCTGCCAAAGAGAGAATGCCTTGAGATGATGTTTTTGACTCTATCTTACTCCACCACCTGGTGTGGACTTGAAAATGATGATTTATAAAAGTCTGAAATTGTGCAATAATTCTCCTTTGCTCTCTCTTAAAACAAAACAAAAACAAAAAACAGCTGGTTAACACTGAAGGGCAAGTTCATTCACCTCTTGCCTCATATGGATACAAGACAATGCACTCACACACGAACTGTCCACCTGCATCCTCTCTGCCTCCCCTTACTCTCCCACACCTCTTAGATCTCGTGGTTTTTCATTCCATGCCATGGCAACTGGAGAAGTGAATTCCTTCCTGAAAGATCATCTTATAAGCCTCATAGTTCCCCTGCTCTGGGACACAGGATTTTATGCAGAGTAGCAACTAAAGTTCTTTGCTTTCTCTTAAAACAAAACAAAAACAAAAAACAGCTGGTTAACACTGAAGGGCAAGTTCATTCACCTCTTGCCTCATATGGATACAAGACAATGCACTCACACACGAACTGTCCACCTGCATCCTCTCTGCCTCCCCTTACTCTCCCACACCTCTTAGATCTCGTGGTTTTTCATTCCATGCCATGGCAACTGGAGAAGTGAATTCCTTCCTGAAAGATCATCTTATAAGCCTCATAGTTCCCCTGCTCTGGGACACAGGATTTTATGCAGAGTAGCAACTAAAGTTCTTTGCTTCAAGCCACAGTATAAGCAGGGGCATGGTGTTCCCTTCCCTTTAGCAGCAGTAAAAATTAAGCTTGTTGTTTCAAAAAGAAAAAAATGGCCATAAATTCACTGGACTTCTCAGGTGGTGCTAGTGGTAAAGAACCCACCTGCCAATGCAGGAGACATAAGACACTGAGGCTCCATCCTTGGGTCAGGAAGCTCCCCTGGAGGAGGGCATGGCAACCCACTCCAGTATTCGCGCCTGGAGAATCCCATGGACAGAGGAGTCTGGAAGTTAGTAGTTCATAAGGTCACAAGGAGCCCAAGATGACTGAAGTGACTTAGCGCATGCGTGCACACACACACATACACACACACACACACACACACACACACAAATTCATTGCAGATCCTACCATTAAAAGAGAAGTCTATTTCTCCCCTTCTTGAAGCTGGGCTTGGCCATGTGACTTTCTTTGGCCAACAGGACAAGCAAATGTCATGCAAAGAAATAGCAGGTTGAAGGAGCCCAAGCCAGCCTGTCAGAGAAGCCACGTTGGGGAAAACCAAAGCACCCGACCTTCGGTCCACTACCCTCCAGACACACGAGTGAGGGCATCCTTACCCACCCAGTTGTCAGGGTCAGTTGCCACGTGAGTGAAGCCTAAGCAAGAGAGGCTGAAGGATGGCCCAGTCTAGCCCAGTTCAAATTGCCAACCCACAAAATTGTGAGCAAATAAATGATTGTTGGCATAAGCCACTAAGTTTTGGAATAGCTTATTTATGCAGCAAATGCTAATGGGCACATCACTAAAAACCTTAAGGTATCAGATGTCAGAGGTGAATGGTGCAGTGGGGAGCCATTCAATCTCCTCATATAAGATGCGCTTCTGAAACCACAGCAAACCGTAAAGGGGATAGGATGGGAGGATTTACTTCTGTCTCTGTCATCAGAGTCTTATTTTTAAAGCCTATGGGAAAGGAAGATAAAACAAACAACAACAAAAAATACAAAGGGAAATCAAAATAAGAGCTCCTCTCAAATCTTAGAAAATGAAACAGGTGTATTTTTCTGCAGAGTAGTTCTGCTTATGTAAACGATGTGGATGGCCATGTGTGTGTGTGTGTTTTTTCCTCCTCTTTGGTTTAAAAAAAAAATTCAGAATCAAGTTTAAGTTCTACTTCTAAGAAATGACTAGGACTTTCCAGAATTAAATGTACTGGTCATTTATTTATTTGGGTGTGGGGCTTATTTTCCACATATTGTACAAACTTTTATTTCTATTCCACCTCATTTTCATCTTTTTCCAGAATATTTTTGCCTTTAAAACATTCCAAATGCCTTTTGAATGAAGACTTGATATATGTAACATTTACTTATTGAATTATTTCTATTTTGAATCAGAGGCACACCTTAAACTGAGGTGACCACAACATCCAGTTTTTGTTTTCTCTTTCTACTTTTTCCCACGTGGTGATGGAATGAGTCATGGGAAGGGAGGAGGAAGTGGGAAATAGAGGTGGTAAAACATTTTGCAATTTTCCAAGTGCTAGATGTAATCTGAGATGTGCATTTTCCATTGAAATAGTTTTCTCCATAACAGTGCACACTCTTATTAGAACCGTATTTTTGCTGACAGAGCCCAGAGTTGCTTCACTCAGCATCCTGCACGTAGAAGGATACACACACACACACCCACACACACACACACACACACGCACAAACACACTGCATTCATCACTATGCTTTGATTTGCCCAGTCTCTTACTTATTTATTTTTCCAAGATTCATAGCCTTCCTGTGGCTATCAACATTTCCAAATGATTCTGGGACTGACCGCACTTGCATGAAGTTATTTGAATTTTGATCTATATCTTTAATCAGGCACATTGCTTTGAATATATTCATTTGAGTAGTGGAGTCAAACGGCTATTTTTTTTTCTGTAATGTGAGTAAAAAAAATTAATAGGATTTAGGGATTAGCTTGAATGTCTTCTTTTATGTGACCTAGATAATATAGTGCCTTATTATGACTGCATTCCTGACAATAAAGTATACAGTGTTTTCCAATGAGTTAAAACAATAGCTATATAAATACAAACCATATTACTCATGTCTGTTGTGTCTCTAGTCATCCATTATTAATATTAATCATCTTTGCTTTCTTACAGGGAGCTTAAAGTCCCATGTATTTTACAATCAAAACTGTCAAGAATTATAACACTAGTCTATGTGATCTCTATAAAATGAGATATAAATGCCAATCAAAGAGGCCATTGGTTGCTTCATTTATATTCAAAGTGCTTCTGCCCATAAATTACATTAATAGTTTGTATTCTCCTTACCTTGTCTCAGAAGGAGCTCAAGGCCTGTTTGACCCTTTCATTCTTAGAACCTTTGCTTGGGGAGAAAGCCACCCTGGCAGGCCCTGGGCTCCCCTCTGCCTCATACACACCCAACGAGGAAAGCAGGGCCCTCTCTGCCTCTTTCCTGTACATTCCCAGACTCAAGATCCTGATTCAAGAGGGAGCGATGTGCGACTCAGGGGACACATCTAGGTCACCACCACAATCCTCTCCATCAAATTAGAGCTGTTTGGGACCATGTTTATTGCTTCCTTTTTCTTTGGCAGAGAAGAAAAATTGATAAACACAACATCCATTGAAATATCATCAACCCATCTCCAAGTGGACTCATTTTGAACTCCTGGAATAATATAAAGATGATGGAGTCCAGGGCATTCCAGCCTAATACCAATTTGTATTCTTTAGTGAATGCTATTTGAGCAAAATTCAAGAATATATTCAACTTAGAGCATCTTTTCAGTGCAGTTCACTTGCTCACTTGTGTCTGACTCCTTGTGACTCCATGAACCACAGCATGCCAGGCCTCCCTGTCCATCACCAACTCCCGGAGTCCACCCAAATTCATGTCCATTGAGTCAGTGATGCCATCCAACCATCTCATCTTCTGTCATCCCCTTCTCCTCCTGCCCTCAATCTTTCCCAGCATCAGGTCTTTTCCAATGAGTCAGCTCTTTGCATCAGGTGGCCAAAGTACTGGAGTTTCAGCTTCAACATCAGTCCTTCCAATGAACATCCAGGACTGATCTCCTTTAGGATGGACTGGTTGGATCTTCTTGCAGTTCAAGGCACTCTTAAGAGTCTTCTCCAATACTACACTTCAAAGTCATCAATTATTTTGTGCTCAGCTTTCTTTACAGTCCAACTCTCACATCCATACATGACCACTGGAAAAACCATAGCCTTGACTAGACGGACCTTTGTTGGCAAAGTAATGTGTCTGCTTTTTAATGTCTCTGCTGTCTAGGTTGGTTATAACTTTCCTTCAAAGAAGTAATCATCTTTTAATTTCATGGCTGCAATCACAATCTGCAGTGATTTTGGAGCCCAGAGAAATAAAGTCAGCCACTGTTCCCACTGTTTCCCCATTTATTTGCCATGAAGTGATGGGACTAGATGCCGTGATCTTAGTTGACCTTTAAGCCAACTTTTTCACTCTCCTCTTCCACTTTCATCAAGAGGCTCTTTAGTTCTTCTTCACTTTCTGCCATAAGGGTGGTGTCATCTGCATATTTGAGGTTATTGATATTTCTCCCTGCATCCATTACTAATCCATTTTGAAACGTTACTACTCTAGGCACCTTCAGGGAATGTGCTAACAAGCACAAGGCAGTGAAACAAGAGAGGTCATTCCTCAAAGACAGCAAAAGTGCCCAATCGACTGCCTGATAATACATGAAGTAAGTGTCTCCCTGCTTTCTTCCCATTTCTTAAGACATCTATTATCTGAATTGTGAACACTGAACCACGCTGGGGGAAAGCCACCTTCCACCCGACCTATAGGTCAGTCTCTTCAGATGACAAACGACAGAGGGAAGATCAGGCCGGCGCTCAGAGGCTCACTGTCAGAGCCCTGTCGATTCTCCTGGGCATCTCCCACCATTTCTCCTCTTTCTCTTCTGATAACTCCCTGGCTCTAATTGGAGGCAGGAGCAGCACTGTTAGTACAGAATTTAATATCAATACTGGCTGGCACTGTTCTTTTGTAGATGAGAGATTCCTGGCACTGTACTTGAGACCAAAGAAAATGAGAAGAAATAATCACTACTGCCTTGTCTTATGTTTTATGAGGGTAGTTGTTCACTAATTTACTCAGACATTTACTGAGTCCATACTGTGTGCCAGTCACTCTTCCAGTTTGGGAAAAAGAGCAATGAACAAAACAGACAGAAACCCCTCCCTTAATGGAAGTTTAAAATGTAAGGAGAGAAACAGTACAAAAATTGAATAAATAAGTAAAAAATACAGTACGTACATAGTGCTGTGTTCTACTGAGGAAAAAAAGCAGGAGATGGATTAGGACATGGGTTTTCATTGGCACCGAACACTCAGGGAAGACCATGCAGTGGAGAAAATATTTGGGTCAAGCACCCAAGTTGTTGACGAAGTGAGGCATGTGCTTATCCAGGGGAAGAGCAGTATATTAATAAACAGAAAGCAAATGCCGAGCACTGAGACGGAACACATCTGGCATGGTGCAGGAACAGCCCTGGCTTGGTTGGCCTCAGCAGGGAGGAGCCAACACCAAGGCTCTCTCGAGTACAGAGCTGGCCATTTGTCCGGAGGGACCATGACTAGGGATATATAAGAGCTCACGGTCATCCAGGATAAACCAATCTGCCACCATATTTTCACATTCTTTTCCATTAAACTCAGTAATCCCCTGCTTCTTTGAGATGTGGATCTTCTGGTGGCCAGGTAACTTGAACTTGACCCTGCAAAGGGACTTAATCATGTGCCCCTTTGTTCTGCAGCTTGGTGCCGATGGATGTTACTAACCAACCACTGTGGCCCCTGGGGGCTTTACAAAGGCACTGCACAAAGCTGTCTCCAGTCTAGAATGGAGACAGCACGCCAGCCGCAGGCCAGTCATGAATGTCCACTGGAAAGAACCGTCTCCAGTCCTCAGCGCAACCTGCACAGGCAAAATATACCACCGAGGAGGCTGCTGTTAGCAGCCATTGCACACAGCGTCCCCACAGCCCAGGTTTGATATTTCAAAGATGGCCGCCGTGATGGTCCCCTCCTGCAGGACCTTCCAGAGCCTTGACATTTCTGTCCTCTGTTAAGAGTCTTTGTCTCCTCCCCTTGAACCCAATGAGCTTTTGTGATTGCCCTGACTTGTAGCTTATGGCTTGTCGGACAGAAGTGATGCTAGGTGACTTCCAGGCTTGGGCATAAAAGGCAGAAGAGCTTCTGCTGAGCTCTCTTTCTTGGATGTTGGGAACAGTTCCAGCCACCATGATGTGAGGAAGCCCGGCCACCGGAAGCTGAGCATCCAGTGGACAGCACGGCCCAGGTGAGGAGTGGAAGCAGCTGCTCCAGACCCAGGGCCGAGCCCCTCACCTCACCCTGTGAACAGCAGTGCCGAACCTTCTCCAAGGACCCCAGAGCAAACTGCAGGGCTGTGAGCAAAATGAATGATTGTTGTCATTTTCAACCATTCTGTTTTGGGGTAGTCAAGGGGCTGGGTGGGCAAAGTGAAGTAGGCAGTGGATTAGGATACAGTTAAGGGACAGAATGCCAGTCTTTGGGGGCTTTATACACATGGCAAAAGCTTTGCCGTTCACTCTAATGGGAGAGCCACCAGGCTGATCCACAGAAGCTGGTCACTGTCTCTGGCCTCGATGTCATCAAGAAGACAATGTCCAGTGGGTACACGGCTCCTGCCTCCAGACAGAGAGTCCTTCCAAGAGAAGGAGCCTTCCTTTTGCAGGCAATATTTTGCACTCACAGTGACAAACTCACTCAGAGACGGATCTGACCTTCCCATTTCCTGTCACAAAATTGCAATAGTCGCCTCGATGGTAAGCACCAACCCTCCGTGTCACTGGGAGACTTCAACCTCAAAACCCATTTAGGTTTTAGCCGACTTAGACCCAGAGATGCCTAAATGGGCTGAGACAAAGGGTGCTTCCCACTGTGGCTTCTGGAGGTTGTTCTCTCTCTGGCTCAATAAGCCTCTCCATCAGCTGACTTTGGGGGACTGCAGTGTGGCCCACCTGGCATGGAGCCATTTGCTTCATCATGTGGGAGGGCAGGTAAGTGCAGTCTGAGCAACAGAGTATTTTTCAATGCTGGAAGGCTCAGAAAGATGAGCGCTGAAAGAAACCATCCCTCTTTTAAAAAAACTGAAGTACAATTGATTTATAATATTGTGTTATATCGACAGGTTAATGCACCCATGTGAGGTGCAGTATGTGTTGTCTTTGAGGCTGATTTTATAAGCTTGCTCAGTTTGGTAAGTTCGTAAAATTGACCAGGCTCCCCAAAATGGGGCAGGTGAAGCCCCGTGATGATGGCAGCCATGAGCCTGGAGGCAGGGTGCCTACCACTCCTGAGTCACACCGGGGCTGGGATCCTGGCTGGCCCAGCGTGGGACAATGCTGAGAATTCTTTACTGAGGTCCAGAATGAGCCAAAATAAACTCTCTTCTACTGAGTTGTTGAGTTTGAGGCAACTGCTAAGAGTGATCAGTTTCCACACATTACGTCCTGTTCCTGGGCAGACTCAAAGGGAACATTCGGGTAGGTGGATGAGCAACAAGATTCAACAAAAACATCCTTAAGATTAGGCTAATCAGGAAGAAATAACTTCTGTTCTTGTCATTTTATTTTGTGTTAACCAGTTCATCCAATGGTAGTTTGTGAAATGCTGAATAGTATTTTGGATAAATGTCTTAGAGAGCTGCCTTGAAAGCCTTAATATTCTTAACCACACTGGCATGAAGGAATGTTGTACTGTCACTGAAAGACATGCCAGACAATTAGAAGAATGATAACACACATTTCAGCTTGGGATTTGCTCCCATAAATTTGAGGTCATATCATTGCATCAGAGGGATGTTAAGCCTTTCTTAAGACAACCAGTCAAAGAAAGCGAGAACTAGAGGGTCCCTTCCAGATGTCCTCCTCATTTCACAGGTGAGACTCCTGAATCCCAGGACATATAAATGCCTTAGTTAAGGTCCTTGGCTGTTTGGAGGTCAATAGCCGTACAGTTTAAGTCCTAGGATTTGGGCCCTTTAATGTTACTGCAGTTGCTGATAGCAGAAGCCAGTTACTCCAACATCAGGCAGCATCCGCACCTGGTATACAAAAGGCAATGCATAATGGTGCCCTCCCCACATGAGGCTGTGAGATCTTTGATGGCAGGGTTAGGTCTTCTTTATGCTCAACTCCCCAGTGCCTTCCCACAATAGGGGGTCATTTGTAATAGATAAGTGGACAGACATTGGATTTCTGACACACTCAAAATGTTAATTTTTTTGTTGTTTCTTATTCTGGAATACCAATTTATTAAGTATTCATTGACTGCCCATTCTTTCTCATTCATTCAGTAGA
>SJYC01060296.1:0-19353 GCA_006408675.1 Madoqua kirkii | reverse complement strand
ATTCAGTAGTGTGGCTGAGCATCTTCTATGTGCTCAGTGAGGTGGATTCGGTGAGCAAAGCAGATGGAACCCCTGGTCTTGTGGAGCTGACATGCCTATGACTGTGTCCAGTGATAGCTGAGCAGCCAAAATGGTCAACCTGCCTTGACACACCAGATTCACAGTCAATCACATGGGCCAGCTTAGATACTTTAAAAAGCTAGACGGATGTTCAAGACAGAATGCTGTCACTGGGTTCAGATAATAAGTTTTATTGCTGTTCAAAGGATGGAAGGATTGGTGTAGCCAAAACAGTTTTAGGAGACCTCCCAAACAGTTTACAGTAGTTTCTTGAGAATATGGTAGGACTCAAAAGATAGGGAGAAGAGAAAGTGGATGGCATGCCAGGGAGGTGAAGGAAGAGACAAGAACAACATGAGTGTGATTAATGGGCCAAGGATGATTCTAGTCCAGCCAGATTCTCGATCAGAGAAAGCGAAACTGAGAAATGTCGGGCCAGATGGTGAAGGTACAAGTGAGAGAAAAACCCAAAGAGAAAACAATTTCTTTAATATGCACTTTGAAAACTGGCTGGGGAGTGAATGACAGGTCTTCTGCAGGTATATAATCTACTTCACTGTGTTTCTATCCTGGTTGAAGGTATACAGGAAATTACTCTTCCATTATCTTTCCATCCTCTTCAGAGCAACACCTCTTCAGGTAAGGAAACCTGCAAAACTACAGTAATTAGAAGGCACTGTCAAACCATAAGAGATCAAATGTCCACTTTCGTAGAACATACGCCAGATGTTCATACTTCATAATTAATACTCCACAGCTAATACTTTAGAAAGTAGATTTCAAGTATGTGTTTTCACCTGTCCATCTATTTGTTGATCTACTGTCTGCAATTCGAGTCCAGAGCACAAATATAATAGAAGTGAATTTGATATTTAAAAGTAGAGATAGGTACATATTTTATGTAAATATATGTATGCCATAGCTATAGGCCAAACTTCAGCTACTATAATGAAGAGGTGTAGAATGAGGTGGTGGGTATGGCGGGGGGGGGGGGGTCAATGGACATATCTGTGATGAAATATCAAGCTCTTAAATTGAACCACTTTGACAAATCAGTTGTCCTTCCATAAAGTTATGGGTTCGATCTAATTAACAGATCCAATGCACTCTTGGCCTCAATTATTGGCTTCCTTACAAGGAAACATACATGGCCCTCAAACATTCTGTTCTCCTCCTGCTCTGACTCCAGGCCAGTTCTGTGACTTGTGTTGACCAACAGAACATGTTGGCGTGAGCCTGGAACTCAAGGGATTTGTGTATTTCTGCTCTGTTTCTTGGATCTCTGGCAAGCCACGATCTGAACACACCAGAGGAGGAGAGACCCCATGGAGCAGAGCTCGGTTGTCCAGCTTTGGCTCCCTTAGATTAGTCAGCAGCTAGCAGACCCTCAGCCATGTGAGAACCTGGCCAAGATTATCAGAACCACCTCAAGACACTGCTGGCCCCCAGATGCACGACTAAGCCCAGCCTATATCAGAAATACCATCCAGCTGATCCTCAGACTCAGAAGGTCTAGTAACAAAAGTCTTGTCTTGATTTAGTCCCCTGAGCTTTAAGTGGACTGTTGAGTAGTAATAACTCTCTGATAAAGACTAGTTCCTGGCTGTACATAAGAGCCTCCTGAGAGTTTTAAAAATATACCAATCACTTCTCTTTATGCTGAAATTGTTTAATCCACCTAGATATTCTTTTATTTTGTTCTATTTAAGTTTCTCAGGTTTCTAACATGCAGCCAGAGTCAAAACGACTTGGCTAGAAATTTGCTTCCTCCAACTTCTCCAAATATTAAAAATCCAGGTGAGTAGGCCTTTCTTGTCTTGGGTCTGAATGATACTAAAGTGTTTGCTCTTGCACATGGTATCACTGAGAACAAGGGAAATCTGTCTTCCTACATGCAGAATGGTCCTCTACGTGTCCATCAGTCTGTACAGGCAAGAAGACAGTGATTTTTGTCCAGTATCCAGGACAGTCACTTATGGGATGGTTGAGAGAATTCATCCCCCAGAGGCAGCCCCTACCTTCCCTTTGGAAGCTGGTTCAAACAGATATAAACATTTTTGCTATTGTACTTAATATTTAGATCAGGCTGTGAATCTGGCAAAACGAGGTACATAGGGAAGGTAACAGCTGTAGATTGCTGGGAGTATGGGAGGGACTGTTAGACAGTTTTCATGTTCTAATTAAGGATGCATCAGAGAGGTGCTTTGTGACATTATGTGACCAACCAGGAGGAGGGAGCTTGATAGAGAGCATTTTATTTGAGTAAGATGGCATCGTCAACTCAGTTGACATGAGTTTCTCAGAACAAACTCCGGGAGATAGTGAAGGACAGGGGACCCAGGTGTCCTGCAGTCCATGGGGTTGCAGAGTCTGACAACACTGAGTGACTGAACAACAACAAGATCCACATGGCAGATCCCTTGGTGCCTCCCTTCCCTGGGCGGGTGTGCCCCTCCCCAGCTGTGGCACTGTTGGCTGCCGGTGACTCACACCTGCCCCCTTCGGCAGAGAACCGCCTGTACCAGCCAGAAGCTGCCTGCCTGGAAATACCTGAGAGGTTGCGGCTGCTCCCTTCTGACCCTGGGGCAACCCACTGCTGGCTGACGACACAGGGTCCAGAAGCTTCTTCAGGCAAAACAGCCCTCGCAGGCCGTTTACTTTCTGGAACTCCCCCGGGGCCAGCTGAGCCTCGGTCTTCATGGAAAGCCTGTAGCGATGACTTCTTTTGCCCTATCCTTCCTTTCTCCCGTTGTTCTTTCTCCCTCAAAAAGTCACCTGTCCCATAATCCTTTTCTCAGCTCAGCTTCTAGGGATCCCAGCTGAAGAGCATCTTGTTGTTGAGTGGCTCAGTCATGTCAGACTCTTTGTGACCCCATGGACTGCAGTACGCCAGGCTTCCTGGTCCTTCATCGTCTCCCTGAGTTTGCTCAAACCCATGACCATTGTGTCAGTGACATCATCCAACCATCTCATCTCCTTCTCCTCCTGCCTTGAATCTTTCCCAGCATCAGGGGCTTTTCCAGTGAGTCAACTCTTCGCACCAGATGGTCAAAATATTGGAGCTTCAGCTGCAGCATCAGTCCTTCCAATGAATATTCAGTTTGATTTCCTTTAGGGTTGACTGGTTTGATCTCCTCGCAGTCCAAGGGACTCTCAAGAGTCTTCTCCAATGCCACAGTTCAAAAGTGCATCTGCTTCCCTGAAAAGTCTCTAGCTGCCCATCAGGAGGGCTATCAGTATCCATCTAGCCCTCTTCCCTCCCACGGGCTCCAAGTATCTACACTCTAAATATCAGCTTCTCAAGTCACGTATCTCACTCTGAACACTAACTTCTCAAGTCGCAGGGATGGCGCTGCGTGGCCATTTTCTTCAGTGCCTTAAAAGGTCTCTTTTTCTGCTAACCCTTCTCTGACTTCACGCATCCCAGGAAACCTCCATCTTGGGCAGGACGCTGGTGAAACCTCTCTGCCTCATTGTTTCACATATTTTTAGAAAATACTCAAAGTTAAAATGGAGCTCTATTTCCCCTAGGAAAACTCCCCAATTCCAGCCTACATGGATCTCTTTTTCATCTTTTTATTCACTTAAAGTCTGTGTAGGCCATTTCGCTCCTGAAAGAACTCCCTATGTGCTGGCTTTAAGTACAAAATGTGCCTTCCTCTTTGCTTTTTATTCATTTGTCTTGTCTTTCCAGCAAAACGAAAGGCCTCAGTTACAGGGAATGTATCTTTCTTATAATTTCATATGCCATGGTACCTTGTTTTGCAGATATATATTAACTGATTAGCTAAAAAATGAAAAGCCTACAATTACACTTATGTTCCATAGTGCAAGGTGTGCATCTAACCTCACTACAAGAGCATAGAAAAGGTTAACTACATAGTTGGGAGCTGCCATTTCAGAATATCACATCTTTAAGGATTATATTCTGTACAATAAGAGCCCAATAGTCGGAAATGCCAAAATGCCAATTTCCCAGTTAATTGTGAGGATAGATACATTTTTTTTCTCCCTTGCAAAACTTGCCGCTGTTTCACATAATGACTTTAACTGTAATGGAAATGAGGCTGGACAAATCAATTTTTAGCCCTTAGCAAGTTAAGTTTGTCAATACAGAATGTAAACAGCAATAGAGATTGGTAGTTAACACTATCATTTTAATCTAATATTATAATAACTCTTTCTCTTTCCCAATTAAATTCAAAATCTTTTTAATTAAGACGATTTATACCACTAGAGTAAAGGCTATTTTTAGACTGTGTACTCTAAGCCTTCATTATGCAAAATGATTTAAAATTTCAGTTTAAGTTTTGTAAGTGACAAAATATACAAATGGAGCCCACATATCAAAAGAGAGCTTTAAATTCTTCCTCCAATTTCATGCTATAGTTTTTAAATCATGGCAATACATTTCAGTGAGTATCTTCACCTTAAACTTCAGTGCATTTATTAGAAATGAAGACATGTTACATGAATGAAAGAGTAAAAAGGTAACTGAGTTGTATTCATCTGAAGGTCAGTCTTACACCTGAAATCTCAGCTATTTGGAAACCAGAAGATACGGTGAGCAGCCCAAAGTCAGTTTACAAAAAGATCGAGATTGAGACAGGAAAGGAGGAAAGCAGGGGAAGGAAGGATGGAGGCAGGGAAGAAGGGAGGGAGGAAAGATAAAATGAAGCAAAGAAAGAGAGGCAGGAAAGAGGGGAAAATACGTAAAGATGGAGTCACCCTGGGTTGTTGAAACAACTGTGATAAAGTACAAATGCTGAAAGTCATGGATTAACAGCCGGCTCCTCAGTTCACCCTGAGCCTATTGACATACATTGCATAGGGTTGTTCCATCCTTGGTTATCTAATTTACCAGCCTCTGCAGATTAAAATCAGCACTTTGTTAAGGGAAGAGAGCTGCAGGGGGCTAGCTACCTATAAAGTCATAACCAGAAGCCAGAGAAAAGAGAAAAACACAGCAGGATACAGAAAGTGCTGTTTGTTATGGCAGTTGTGAATCATCAAGAAAAGACAAGTTTAGTTCTGGATTTTTGGGTTGAAAGGCACAGAAATGAGTAATATGCTTTTGCAAGACTTTCAACAAACGCTTCAAAAATCTGTTGTTATTAATTTACCAGCCTCTGCAGATTAAAATCAGCACTTTGTTAAGGGAAGAGAGCTGCAGGGGGCTAGCTACCTATAAAGTCATAACCAGAAGCCAGAGAAAAGAGAAAAACACAGCAGGATACAGAAAGTGCTGTTTGTTATGGCAGTTGTGAATCATCAAGAAAAGACAAGTTTAGTTCTGGATTTTTGGGTTGAAAGGCACAGAAATGAGTAATATGCTTTTGCAAGACTTTCAACAAACGCTTCAAAAATCTGTCATGCCCTATAAGGAAAAGCTGTGAAAATCTGAAACATTCATGAAATGTTTAGAGCTACCTTGAATCTATGGGTCAGTTTCCAGTTCAGGTACTCTGATCTAGGTTTCTCATAAACTGAAAAAGTGTCCCCCAAATAGACTTCCTATTAGAACTAAGGAAGTTTACTTGGGGACTTCAGTGGCAGTCCAGTGGTGAAGACTTCGCCTTCTAATCCAGGCGGTGCCATGCCTGGTGGGGGAGACAGGATCCCACATGCCTCAGGGCAAAACACACACACACACACACACACACCACATAAAACAGAGGCAATATTGTAACAAATTCAGTAGAGACTAAAAATAGTCCACATCAGAAAATCTTTTTTAAAAAAGTTTTTTTTTTGCTTGGAAGATACGATGACTAAAATTATTAAGAATAACACATTACTCAAAGTGGAAGGGGCAGCAAAAGATACAATATGAGGAAAACTAACCAAAAGAAGGAAATAGCAACCTACTCCAGTACTCCTGCCTGGAAAATTTCATGGATGGAGGAGCCTAGTAGGCTACAGTCCACGGGGTCACAAAGAGTCAGACACGACTGAGCGACTTCACTTTCATTTTTCACTTTTTCAAGGTCACAAGAAAGATATGATTGCATCTTCGGTCAGTCAATGTGGGTGACGTGAGGACCTCAGAAGCAGTTGGGTTGGACTGAGAAAAATAGAAAAAGAAATAGATTCTTACCCCAACTTAAACCCAAGAACTATCTATCTAAATTGAATTATTTGTCTTAGGTCTCCCTAATCTAAATGATCATAGTCTCTAAAATAACAGAACCCTGCTCTCCATCCATCCATAACCCATCAACTGTAGCCATGCCACAGGTGGAAAAGAAGGAAACAGTGGCTACAACCTGAACAAAAAGCACTTTTAAAGACACGAAGGCACTGGAGTGCTTGTTAAGGCTGTGGCTAAATGGGGGTAAGTCTTGCTCTTACCAAGCAGGGCAGGTAAGAGTTACAGTTATGTGTGCCGTGGTGTGGCTATGAGGGTCACTAGGCAGATGGGTTTTGCCGGATTTGGTACCCGATGGAGCAGGAGCCAAAGGGTGAGGGATGAGAGGAAGCAGCCGCTGAGCCTCCAGCTTGGCTGCCTGGGATGAGGGCACTAAGCTGCCTGGGATGACAGCACTGTTGGTAGACACAGGAAGGGAAGGTCACGTGGCAGTGCTGAGAGCAGTCTACACAGGAGACTCCGGTAGGTGTATTCAGGAGAACCCTTCAGAAGGCAGTTTGAAAAATCAGTGTCAAGCTCTTAGGAAAGGCCTCAAACTGGGTATCATGGCCTAGATGTGATCAACTGAGTTCCAGTGCAGGGTGACTTCAAGAATGGTCAACAGAGCAGCGGCAGCATCTGCAAGAATATAAAAAATGTACTTTTTCTCTTTTATTGAACTATAGTTGATTTACAGTGTTGTGTTAGTTTTAGGTATAGAGCAAAGTAATTCAGTTATATATCCATGTGTAAATATACATATATATATACAGACACACACAGATATATACATGTCTCCTTTTTCAGATTACTTTCCATTATAGGTTACAAGATATTGAGTGCTTTACCCTGTGCTTTACAATAGGTCCTTGTTGTTTACTTATTCTACCTTACATATACTAGTGTATATATGTTGACCCCAAACTCATAATTCATCTCTCCCCTCTCCCTAGAAATGCACTTTCTTAAGCTGTACCTCATGCGAAGAGTTGACTCATTGGAAAAGACTCTGATGCTGGAAGGGATTGGGGGCAGGAGGAGAAGGGGACGACAGAGGATGAGATGGCTGGATGGCATCACTGATTTGATGGATGTGAGTCTGAGTGAACTCCAGGAATTAGTGATGGACAGGGAGGCCTGGCATGCTGCAATTCATGGGATCACAAAAAGTCAGACAGGACTGAGCGACTGAACTGAACTGAAGCTGTACCTCAGATCCACTGAGTCAGAATCTCTGAGATGTATTTTAGCAAACTCTGCAGATGATTTTTTATGCACTAAAGTATGAAAAGCACTGGATGAGAAGAGTGGATGAGATCATAGAAGGAGAAAGTATACATCTGAAAAGAAAGAAAGTTTGCACATTGGACAATTCCTTTAAGTAGCTGAAAAGCAGGGAAAAAAGCAAACAAAAGGCCACGCCTTCCCCAATAAAAACATCATAGAAAGACTTTCAAAGGAGCATGAGAAAAATTATGGTGCATTTCAATGTGAAAATCAAGAAAACATAAAATGATGTGTGCACTTATTTTCAGCCCTCTGATATACTGTTAAACTCTGAGTGATGGGACCAGTTAGGGGTATGGTAATATCTAGAGTCAGTAGCTCCTAGAATAATCTATTTATTGTTGACAAATCAAGCCTTTCCTGTACTAAATAGGGCTGTGGTCACTTTTGGATAAAATACACTCACTGATGGTTTTTATAGCACTACGAATGGTGATATTCTAGCAGAGTAGGAGATCTTTCAGCTGCATTTGGCTTTTCTGCCAAGAACATGTGTCTTTAATCCCACGCTCAAATAGACAAAACATCCATCTAAGAAGCTGTAGCACAGTAAACACAGGAAATTTGCAGTGGGTCCCTGAAGGAAGAAACAAACGAGCTGACTGATCTTGCTCACCTGTAATTTATCAATTTTATGATTTCTCACACAAATATTGAATTAGAGCATTTTAATAACTTTCCTTGAGCAAATGAATTTCTCTCAAATGTTGACTCATAACAGGCACAGAACAAGTTCTCTGTGGTCCCTGATGCTGAAAGAAAATTACTTCCAGCAATTATAGCTCAGTTAATGATAGCATTCAGCGGACACACCATCATCCGACAATGACAAAGCCATCCAGAAAGGACTTGTTTCACAGAGCTCTGAACTGGACTCAGCTCCCAGTTCCAGAGTGAAGGTGCCTGGCTTTTGCACAAGTCTGTGGCTGGCATCCTTGAGGCCAACAATTGGCTTCTCTAAACTGATGTGTTTAGGGGACATGTCAGTAGGGTGGGCAGCCAAGCCAAGTTTATTTTTACTTCACTACAGACATTTTTCATTTCCATTCAATGGCTGAAAAGGTCTTCGTTCACTGAATGAATCCTTTCTGTTCACATCATAATTAGGCATACTGTGGTTGGTAAAAGCCTCATTTAAGTAGATAGCATGCTGATGCTAATAATGTACACAAAAAAAGAGAGATATACTGATAGACATTCAAATTCAACACTCACTGTGTGACCTTCGCTAAGTCACTTATCTAGAGAAGCCTCAGTTTCTTGATCTGAAAAATGGGAATAAAAATTCCATTTCCAAACAAGAGTGTTTTATGGATTAAACGAGATGCTGTATATATAATGTTTAGTATTCAATAAAGGATAGACTCATATTATCTAGTACAGAGTCCATATGTTACTGTGCAAATGGCATAATCGGAAATATGGCTCTGGATCCAAATTCTATCTCTTCCACTTATGCGTCAAGATTTCTTGGTTAAGTTTCTTGACTCTCTGGTTTCCCTTCTATTCACTGGCAAAATGAAGGGGATGAGTTGCAATATTTTTAAATTTCTTTTATCTCACAAATTTCATACACCCAGGCCCTGGTGGCTCAGATTGTAAAGAATCTGCCTGCAAAGCAAGAGACAGGGATTCAACCCCTGGGTTGGGAAGATTCCCTGGAGAAGAAAATGGCAGCCCACTCCAGAATTCTTGCCTAGAAAATCCCACGGATGGAGGAGCCTGGCTCGTGACAGGCCATGGGGTTGCAGAGAGTCAGATACGACTGAGTGACTAACACTTTAACTTTCAGGCACCTTTACCAATTGCCCTGAGACATTCCTATGTTCAAAATTAATAATAAAAGGGGCTCTAATGTACGAATCATATAAAAGAGACTTTATAGATATGCCTCCATTTCTCTGAATTTCCAAAGTAAGCTATTTGAGTGAAATAATACATCCAAACAGAAAAATGACAAACTAAAAATTTCACAAAATGTAACTGTGTTATCACTACCCAAATTAAGGACTAGAACTTAACTTGCACCCCAGAGCCTCAGACCACTATATTCTGTGAAAGAATATCTATGAACTACATACAAGAAACAGTATGTAGCCCTTCTAATGAAAACAAAAACAATGCCAACCACCATTAAAATTAAGTTTTAAAATGAGCCAGGTGGATATATAAAGCATTTGGGATGAGAATAATTAAAAGCTGAATCAAGATAAGTAATCTCAACATTAAAATCTAACACTAACTTGTAACATCTTAATTATGTCCATATGAACTTGGTCAGTAGAAAAAATCCAAATGTAATATGCTATTCAGAAGAAGCCAGATTTCTTTAGATGAACATTCCCTGCCCTGGTTTCTGAGGTCTCTTCCCTGAGCCTTCTGGGGCTCTAGTCAATTGCCTGAACTTTTACAGTTTGCTTCTCAGATTTGCGGTGCTTTTCCCTGGCTGTTGGTAGAGAGAGTTTCAGTACAGGCAGACATTTGGAAGTGGCAGTCAGCATGCTGAAATGTAGCTTCCCTCTGGCCGCATCATTAAACAGACCTATCTGCTGAGTTCCAGAGAATAATTCTCTATGCATGCACACTTTTCCTTCTACCATATACTAGCTTTAAACATCAGTAGGCTCCATTAAAGTCACAATAATATTCTCCCAAGCTTGACATCTAAAGCCACGTGTAAGAGAAATTATTTCATAGGAAGTGCAAACTCCCTTGCTTTTTACTTTTGCTTTAACTTAAAAAAAAATTTTTTTTAAGAGAGAGAAACTTTTAGCTGATATTGACAATTTGAAAAAGATTGTGAGTTCTCTGAGAATTGTCATCTCTTTGAATTTTGGACAGAAAAGATGAAATACTTTTGATTTTATTTATTGTGCTCAATCACATTGGTCCCGCTGCCAGAGCTATAAGTTAGGGAACTCAGAACAGAGGAAGAGAGGAAGGAACAGGAGAAAGGGGAGTGACAGGAGGAAGAATTCAAATATTTGTGAGTTCTCTGAGAATTTCATCTCTTTGAATTTTGGACAGAAAAGATGAAATACTTTTGATTTTATTTATTGTGCTCAATCACATTGGTCCCGCTGCCAGAGCTATAAGTTAGGGAACTCAGAACAGAGGAAGAGAGGAAGGAACAGGAGAAAGGGGAGTGACAGGAGGAAGAATTCAAATAGGGATGTTTGCAGGGGCCAGTGCAGGGCTTCCCATCATTTGAATTATTATCCAATATATTTTCATTCCCAGTGACTCTCTCACCCCCTTCTGCCAACTTCCCTCCCACTGATGCTGAGGCTTTCTTTGCTTGGGGTGGAGCAGAGTCCAGGGAAGAATAAAGAACTCAGTCCTCAGGTTCAGATGCCAAAGTTGGCTCAGAAAGCCCATTTCAGAGAGAAAAAAAGATTAGTTATTAAAACCAAAGCTTTCATTTGCAAACCCAGAGGAGCTATTTATATACGTGTGTATATGTATGTGTGTGTGTGTATGCATATATATATATACATATATGCAAGCTTGGCAGACTCAAGGAGAAAACGGAGTATTTTTACTTTTGTTTTGCTAAGCAAAAGCTAGAGAATTGGGAGGATTCAGAATCGGGTGTGAGTGCCTTGGGGCATTTCCTGGACTGAAAGGAGCCTTCCTGGGCTGGGAGCAGGTGGAGGACCCAGAGGCAGCCTGTCGGCAGAGGAGAGGGCAACCTAGGATGACGGGCAAGCCCTGTTCAGGCAGAAAGATCGAGTTCCCGCCTCAACCTACGTCCACTCCCCCTATACATGGCACAAGGAGGTCCAGAAAGTCCTGAGAGTGGAATAGGACCCCAAGCCTCAACGGAGCGCACAAGGAGACTCTCCCTGAAGAAGTGCCCGGGACGGACAGGACCAGTGGCCCCGAAGCCGGGCTGTGGGCGGAGGTGGGGATAGACGGCGGGCACTGGAGGAGAAGCACGGATGGCACCCGTTCTTCTCATTCCGGATGTGCAGCCGCCTCGAAACGAAGCCAGGAAGGAGACCTGTGGAGGCAGACAGCAGCCTTCTGAGAAAGGAGTGCCCTCAAGATCTGAATCACCTTCATATTTGCCTCCCCGACGGCACCTGTGAACGCCGAGGGCCAGCGTCAGCTTAGACGCGCGGTGAGGGCGCGCTGGGGGGCGAGCTGACTTCAATCACAGATAAAAGGTTGGGCTTCCGCGTTTCTGCCCCAGTGTGTCCGCCTCACAGGGACTTCAGGAGCCTTTTCGGTTCCAGGGGAGACGGTTCCTTCTTCGTATTTCTGCCTTCCTGGCATAGGCTTCCCTGTGAGTAAGAAGGTTCCATGCTGGTAACCAAGCGGTGGGTAGGCTAATCCGCCCTTCAGCAAGGGGGCAGGGGGCAGTCCCGACATCCACAGGAGAGCATCCTTGCGGCCCGGAAACAGGCAGGCCTGTCACCCACCCCCTCCGGCTAACAGTTGCAGATAGATGCTCAGGAAGGCCCGCTGGTGCCGCACCTGCACCCCAGCATCCTGTAGGGTGTCCCTGAATTCAGCTCTCCACTGTGCCTCTGGAGGCTGCATGGGAAAGAAATGGCGTCTCCCTCCCCCTGGTTGGTCCACCCTTGCACCTTTTCTCAGCAAAGCTAGGGCCCAGGGAAATGACACAGGAGAAGTTTTGCTCTGAAGCCCCCTCTACAGTCTGTGGAGAAGCTCCAGTCAAGTGTTCTTTGGCTAACTTTTCAAAGAGCCCTTCCCAAAGCGTAGCCGAGACCAGCAGCATCACGTAGAAGCTGGTTAGGATGCAGATTTTTGAGGCCCCACCGACTGAGGAGAAAACTCTGGGGTAGGAATCTCTTTGAACAACTGCCCACTCTCACCCCCAGCCTCTGCAAGTTAACTCTGAAATGCACTGTCTTCAGAGACAGTTGAACTACACTAAAGAGTGAAGGTATTTCCTGATACAAACCTGAAGGTCCTCTGCAGCACCAGCCTCAAACAGTATCTCAGGAAGCCATCACCAGTCCTCCAGCAGGAATGTCAGTTCATTAACAGAGACTGAACTTCTGAAAGTGAGAGGAGAGTGAAAAAGTTGGCTTAAAACTCAACAGTCAGAAAACTAAGATCATGGCATCTGGTCCCATCAGTTCATGGCAAACGGATGGGGAAACAGTGGAAACAGTGACAGACTTTATTTGGGGGTTCCAAAACCATGGCAGATGGTGACTGCAAGCCATGAAATTAAAAGATACTTGCTCCTTGGAAGAAATGTTATGACCAACCTAGACAGCATATCAAAAAGCAGAGACATTATTTTGCCAACAAAGGTCCATCTAGTCAAAGCTTTGGTTTTGTCAGTACTCATGTATGGATATAACAGTTGGACTATAAAGAAAGCTGAGTGCCAAAGAATTGATGCTTTTGAACTGTGGTATTGGAGAAGACTTCTTGAACAGCAAGGAGATCCAACCAGTCCATCCTAAAGGAAATCAGTCCTGAATATTCATTGGAAGGACTGATGCTGAAGCTGAAACTCCAATACTCTGGCCACCCGATGCAAAAAATTGACTCATTTGATAAGACCCTGATGCTGGGAAAGATTGAAGGCGGGAGAAAAAAGGGATGACAGAGGATGAGATGGTTGGATGGCATCACCGACTCAATGGACACAAGTTTGAGCAAGCTCCAGGCTTTGGTGATGGACAGGGAAGCCTGGAGTACTGCAGTCCATGGGGTCACAAAGAGTCAGACACGACTGAGTGACTGAACTGAACTGAACCATGCTTTTAACTCTAAATTCTCTGTGTGTGGCCCTAAATCTCACTGCTATGGCTTTATAATGAATACATAGAGGGAGAAAAATTTGTGAGCCATTTCAATGCAGCCCACTGCCTAAATGTTTAATCCAGATAAGAGGTAACCTACCAGCACTCAGGAACATTGTTCAGCTGCCCCTGCTTTATTGCAAAAAATATTCCTGTCCACAAGGTAATCTTATCTTGAAGTTCCTCTTGTTTCTTGGGCCAGCTGTGGCGCAGACTAAATATTAGAATAACCTGAGAATCTATTGCAAAAGAACTGGTACGCCAAAAGATTCTTATTTAACTCATCTGGGGTGAGTCCTGGGCTCAGTATTTTTCTAAATTTGCCCGGTGATTCTAGTATGTAGCTTGAGTTGCACCTAGGGTCTTGGCTAAACCAACAGACCCAGAAATGTCAAGTCTCCCTGGCTGAAACTTTGTGGATTGTTTAAAGGTATAAAGGAGAAGGAAAGGCTGATGCATGTGTCAGGCACATTACAAATATTAGCTCATTGGACTTTACAAATAACACTGAGAAGGTGTTGTCAGTAGACTCTTAACCAGTGATGGAAATGAAGCAAGTGTGGAGCCAGGATTTAAGGTCATAGTTGAAAACCTGTATCTTATTTGCTACATGCAGAAACTAAGTGATACAAATGAATATATATATATATATATACACACACACACACACACACACACACACACACACACACACACACACACACAATTATATAGCAGAATATCATGAGCTAAACCAAGATGTTTGGCTTGAGACATCACAGTACACAGATTCCATATTGGTTCATAGTATAATCAACACACAAAATACCAGACTAAAGGGGATTATTTGGGCTCTTCTTACCAGCTTCGCAAGATGTACATTTTCTCTCCAACCTGTCTTCTCAGGTGTTGCTCTGGGGGGTGCCTAACCAGTGATGTATGTGTAGCCTTGCAGTATCACTGTACAAAACTCTTGTTGTGAAACAAAAAACGGAGTGATAGGGTAGAGCATTTCTCTATGCAGCTGGGTGATATGACACCCATGTCAACTTCATCAACCCTGGGTGTCTCCCTGGGCCAATGAGAAGGCAGTATTCTCAGAAAGAACATACACTCTCCCTCAAACCTGCCTGGTGTCCCACAGCAACTCCTCGACTTATTTTAGGACTTTGGACAGACACTTAACCTCCCCGTACCTCCGATAAAGTGAAAGTGTCAGTTGTTCAGTTGTGTCTGACTCCTTGCGGCCCTGTGGACTGTAGTCCACCAGGTTCCTCTGTCCATAGAATTCTCCAGGCAAGGATGCTGGAGTAAGTGGTCATTTCCTTCTCCTGGGGTCTTCCCAACTCAGGGACTGAACCTGGGTCTCCTTCATTGCAGCCAGATTCCCTACCATCTGAGCCACCAGGGAAGCCCCCCGGCTCAGATAACCGATCTGTAAAATGGAGGAAAGCACCTTCAGATGCCACCTCTTTGCCTGGCTGTTGTCAAGACTGTAGTGATGTACACGAAGCATGGAATGCAATGCTGATGGTATAACTTATTATTGTTTCATGACGTAAAACAGCCTTCTGCCCTCTTCCTCCTTTACTTACATTGAAACCTACATCCATCAACATGGACACTTCCGATAACCCCCCTTTCCTGCAAAGCTCCAGGAGCCATGCTCACCACTAGAATACCATGGAACACGTTACTGTCACAGCCCAATAAACTGAAGTGAGCAAAGGTGTCACAGAGCTGCCTTAGTCACTCTGAATAGGAGCTCCCCGAGGACAGGGACTATCTTGGCACCCATTAAATTCTTAGCATCTAGCCCAATGTCTGCTCAAAAAAGATTCTCAATGAATATTTGTACAATCAATGAACAAAGCATAAATATTCAGGCATGGCCAATCTAGAATGGTTGGTGTTTTCCTCAAACCTCGAAAATCTCACTATTGGGTCTCTGGCTGGAATAGAGGTATCACTGCTCTTCATTTTCTCTGCAGCTCCTTATCCATCCTGGACTCATCAATTTGGAACCTTGTGTGGATGTTTCCTACTCATAACTAAGATAAGACAAACTCTCAGCTTCTATAACCCACCATGGTCAGTTCAGTTTCTCAGTCATGTCTGATTCTTTGCCACCCATGGACTGCAGCATGCCAGGCTTCCCTCTCCATCACCAACTCCCAGAGCTTGCTCAAACTCAGGGCCATTGAGTCAGTGATGACATCCAAACATCTCATCCTCTGTCATCCTGTTCTCCTCCTGCCTTAAATCTTTACCAGCATCAGGGTCTTTTCCAGTGAGTCAGGTCTTCACATCAGGTGGTCAAAGTATTGGAGCTTCAACTTCAATATCAGCCCTTCCAATAAATATTCAGGACTGATCTTCTTTAGGACTGACTGGTTTGATCTCCTTGCAGTCCAAGGGACTCTCAAGAGTCTTCTGCAACACCACAGTTCAAAAGCATCAGTTCTTCAGCTCTCAGCTCTTTATTGTCCAACTCTCACATTCATACATGACTACTAGAAAAACCGTAGCTTTGACTAGATGGACCTTTGTCAGTAAAGTAATGTCTCTGTTTTTTTTTAATATGCTGTCTAGGTTTGTCATGGATTTTTTTCCAAGGAACAAGTGTCTTTTAGTTTCATGGCTGCAGTCACCATCTTCAGTGATTTTGGAGCCCAAGAAAATAAAGTATTTCACTGTTTCTATTTTTTCCCCATCAATTTGCCATGAAGTCATGGGACTAGATGCCATGATCTTTGTTTTTTAAATGTTGAGTTTTAAGCCAACTCTCTCACCCTCCTCTTTCACTTTCATGAAGAGGCTCTTTAGTTACTTCTCGCTTTCTGCCATAAGTGTGGCATCATCTGTGTATCTGAGGTTATTGATATTTCTCCTGGCAATCTTGATTCCAGATTGTGCTTCATACAGTCTGGCATTTCACATAATGTACTCTGCATATAAGTTAAATAAGCAGGGTGACAATATACAGCCTTGATGTACTCCTTTCCCAATTTGAAACTAGTCTGTTGTTCCATGTTCAGTTCTAACTGCTGCTTCTTGACCTGCATACAAATTTTTCAGGAGGCAGGTAACATGGTCTTGTATTCCTATCTCTTTAAGAATTTTTCAGTTTCTTGTGATCCACACAGTCAAAGGCTTTTGTGTAGTCAATGAAGCAGTATTAGATTTTTTTTCTGGAATTCTCTTTCTTTTTCTATGATCCAACAGATGTTGGCAATTTGATCTCTGGTTCCTCTGCCTTTTCTAAATCCAGCTTGAACATCTGGAAGTTCATAGTTCATGTACTGTTGAAGCCTGGCTTGGAGAATTTTGAGCATTATTTTGCTAGCATATGAGATGAGTGAAATTATGCGGTAGTTTGAACATTGTTTGGCACTGCTTTTCTTTGGGATTGGAATGAAAACTAACCTTTTCTAGTCCTGTGGCCACTGCTGAGTTTTCCAAATTTGGTGGCATATAGAATGCAGCACTTTCAGAGCATCATCTTTCAGGATTTGAAATAGTTCAGTTGAAATTCCATCACCTCCACTAGCTTTGTTTGTAGTGATGCTTCCTAAGGCCCACTTGACTTTGTATTCCAGGATGTCTGACTCTAGGTGAGTAACCATACCATCATGGTTATCTGGGTTATGAAGATCTTTTTTGTATTCTGTGCATTCTTGACATCTCTTCTTAATATCTTCTGCTTCTTTTAGGTCCATACCATTTCTGTCCTTTATTGTGCCCATTTTTGCGTGGAATGTTTCCTTGGTATCTCTGATTTTCTTGAAGAGATTTTCTAGTCTTTCCCACTCTACTGTTTCCTTCAATTTCTTCGCATTGATCACTGAGGAAGGCTTTCTTATCTCTCCTTGCTATTCTTTGAAACTCTGCATTCAGATGGATTTATCTTCATTTTCTCCTTTACCTTTCACTTCTCTTCTTTCCTCAGCTATTTGTAAGGCCTCTTCAGACAACCATTTTGCCTTTTTGCATTTCTTTTTCTTGGGGATGGTTTTGATCACAGTCTCCTGTTGCTGCTGCTAAGTCGCTTCAGTCATGTCCGACTCTGTGCGTTCCCACAGGCGGCAGCCCACCAGGCTCCCCTGTCCCTGAGATTCTCCAGGCAAGAACACTGGAGTGGGTTGCCATTGCCTTCTCCAATGCAGGAAAGAAAAGTGAAAGTGAAGTCGCTCAGTCATGCCCGACTCTTAGCAACCCCATGGACTGCAGCCCACCAGGCTCTGCCGTCCCTGGGATTTTCCAAGCACGAGTTCTGGAGTGGGGTGCCATTGCCCTCTCTGCAGCCTCCTGTAAGATGTTACAAACCTCTGTCCATAGTTCCTTAGGCACTCTATCTGTCAGATCTAATCCTTTGAATCTATTTGTTACTTCCACTGTATAATTGTAAGGGATTTGATTTAAGTCATGCCTGAATGGTCTAGTGGTTTTTCCCTACTTTCTTCAATTTAAGTCTGAATTTGGCAATAAAGAGTTCATGATCTGAGCCACAGTTAGCTCCTGGTCTTGTTTTTGCTGACTGTATTGAGCTTCTCCATCTTCAGCTACAAAGAATATAACCCCCTAAACTCCCCTGCAAGTACCTTGGACAAGGTAATTCTCACATAAAGCAATGGAAGAACATCTGAGAGAAGGATTAGAAAAGTGAAGACTTTTTCACCTCAATAAAAAGAGCTGCAAGGAAGAAACACTATTTTTCTTCAGTTGGATATGATCATGGCTACATGTGATACCTGGAACAGTAGCAGCTATCTTGCAACCATGAGGAGAGAGAGCTAATGAACCAATCTAATATGGCGAAAGTGGGAAGCAGAAAAAGAGATCTTTGATGCAACCACTGAGCCACTGTTTCAACCCTTGAGCCCCCTTTTGTTATGCCTGTTGCTATGTGAAATAATAAACATTGTTCAAGTTACTTTTAGGTGGCTGTTATGTTACTTGTAGCTGGACTGTCCTATCTGACACACCAGGAAATAAGATGTGAGAAGCTAATTACCAAAAAGACTGCATTGCAATTAGCAAAAGAAAGGAACTAATAGTGGAAGGAAGTAACATATTAACTCATCATGAGCAACACACTATTAATAGCATTATATGAAATATACCACTTAATACTCACCAAAACCTTATGAGAATATTATGGATAGCTTATTTCATCAAGGAAAACTCAAAAGAGGTTAAGTAATTTAAGGTCAAGTGGAAAGTGACAGTTTTGGAGTTTCAACCCAAATTGTCAGGACTCCAGTGACAGGAAGCGTCTGCCATGCCATATGCATGAAGAATTAGTATCCATTAGCTCATCCTTTTGTATGACTGTGTTCCTCAGATCTTTCCCTGTGAAATTATTTTGATAGGGAAAATGTAAGGCATCAGGCTAGGCAATGTTGCTGCCAGCAAGATATGGAGGGTGTGGAGTAAAAGGATGAGAGTAGACTACAGAAAGCTACCTGGGACGACTTCAAATTGTACACAGAGCAGACCCAGATGAGCACTGCTCTCTGGCTGAACAAACAATACACGTATGTACATACACATTTCAGTATTTTGCAGGGGCTTCCCAGGCTGTCTTTATTAAATATAAATTACTTAATATATTTATGGTATAATTAGGGAAAATTTTCACAAATGAATTGAATCTGTTTTCAGCTGGATAACAGTATATCTATTTACTTTTGTTAGATTTTGGAAATTTCAATACACTGTCATTGTATTTCTAATGATAGAAGATTCATCTCACCTCATAGTGTTTACATCTCATTATTCACCACACACTTATATTCTGGTAAATGAACTTGTTCATTATACATTGTAATCTTTTTGCTGCATGAGGTTTCCATTTTTGAAAGCCATGTAATTACTTCATTGTGGTGTTGGCAATTGTCATTATATAGTATATATAATTTCAAAAGGATGCAATTTAAGGATTTTGATCTTGCAGCATAAATATATGCATGACACGTAGTACAAATAAACTTACTCCAGATGGTTGTTTAAAACAGATAAATCAAATTTCCCAGTAGTCACAAACTAAATTTTCAACCAAATATAGTTTTTTCACTGATTAAAATGGTTAAACATTCAAGTCACTCCAAACAT
>SJYC01060295.1:0-10383 GCA_006408675.1 Madoqua kirkii | reverse complement strand
TCGCTCAGTCATGCCCGACTCTTAGCAACCCCATGGACTGCAGCCCACCAGGCTCTGCCGTCCCTGGGATTTTCCAAGCACGAGTTCTGGAGTGGGGTGCCATTGCCCTCTCTGCAGCCTCCTGTAAGATGTTACAAACCTCTGTCCATAGTTCCTTAGGCACTCTATCTGTCAGATCTAATCCTTTGAATCTATTTGTTACTTCCACTGTATAATTGTAAGGGATTTGATTTAAGTCATGCCTGAATGGTCTAGTGGTTTTTCCCTACTTTCTTCAATTTAAGTCTGAATTTGGCAATAAAGAGTTCATGATCTGAGCCACAGTTAGCTCCTGGTCTTGTTTTTGCTGACTGTATTGAGCTTCTCCATCTTCAGCTACAAAGAATATAACCCCCTAAACTCCCCTGCAAGTACCTTGGACAAGGTAATTCTCACATAAAGCAATGGAAGAACATCTGAGAGAAGGATTAGAAAAGTGAAGACTTTTTCACCTCAATAAAAAGAGCTGCAAGGAAGAAACACTATTTTTCTTCAGTTGGATATGATCATGGCTACATGTGATACCTGGAACAGTAGCAGCTATCTTGCAACCATGAGGAGAGAGAGCTAATGAACCAATCTAATATGGCGAAAGTGGGAAGCAGAAAAAGAGATCTTTGATGCAACCACTGAGCCACTGTTTCAACCCTTGAGCCCCCTTTTGTTATGCCTGTTGCTATGTGAAATAATAAACATTGTTCAAGTTACTTTTAGGTGGCTGTTATGTTACTTGTAGCTGGACTGTCCTATCTGACACACCAGGAAATAAGATGTGAGAAGCTAATTACCAAAAAGACTGCATTGCAATTAGCAAAAGAAAGGAACTAATAGTGGAAGGAAGTAACATATTAACTCATCATGAGCAACACACTATTAATAGCATTATATGAAATATACCACTTAATACTCACCAAAACCTTATGAGAATATTATGGATAGCTTATTTCATCAAGGAAAACTCAAAAGAGGTTAAGTAATTTAAGGTCAAGTGGAAAGTGACAGTTTTGGAGTTTCAACCCAAATTGTCAGGACTCCAGTGACAGGAAGCGTCTGCCATGCCATATGCATGAAGAATTAGTATCCATTAGCTCATCCTTTTGTATGACTGTGTTCCTCAGATCTTTCCCTGTGAAATTATTTTGATAGGGAAAATGTAAGGCATCAGGCTAGGCAATGTTGCTGCCAGCAAGGTATGGAGGGTGTGGAGTAAAAGGATGAGAGTAGACTACAGAAAGCTACCTGGGACGACTCCAAATTGTACACAGAGCAGACCCAGATGAGCACTGCTCTCTGGCTGAACAAACAATACACGTATGTACATACACATTTCAGTATTTTGCAGGGGCTTCCCAGGCTGTCTTTATTAAATATAAATTACTTAATATATTTATGGTATAATTAGGGAAAATTTTCACAAATGAATTGAATCTGTTTTCAGCTGGATAACAGTATATCTATTTACTTTTGTTAGATTTTGGAAATTTCAATACACTGTCATTGTATTTCTAATGATAGAAGATTCATCTCACCTCATAGTGTTTACATCTCATTATTCACCACACACTTATATTCTGGTAAATGAACTTGTTCATTATACATTGTAATCTTTTTGCTGCATGAGGTTTCCATTTTTGAAAGCCATGTAATTACTTCATTGTGGTGTTGGCAATTGTCATTATATAGTATATATAATTTCAAAAGGATGCAATTTAAGGATTTTGATCTTGCAGCATAAATATATGCATGACACGTAGTACAAATAAACTTACTCCAGATGGTTGTTTAAAACAGATAAATCAAATTTCCCAGTAGTCACAAACTAAATTTTCAACCAAATATAGTTTTTTCACTGATTAAAATGGTTAAACATTCAAGTCACTCCAAACATAATATGGCAAAGTTAGATAGGTTGTGATACAGCAAAATTAGATTTTCTGGCTATTTTCAGAGTTCTTTGGGGACTACTCAAAATGAGGATCCACTCACCTGAAAAAGTCCAGGTTTTAAGTTCAGTTCTGCCATATTTCAAAAGATGTACAAGGTCAGTATGCTTGGGTTTCAGGGGAAAAGAAGTGAATGTAGCACATTTAATCCACCAGGATGAATTTGGCAATACTTTGTCCTTGCATAGCACCGTCAAGCTGTATTTACAAGCCTTTCAAACGCAGGCAAAAACAGAACTCTACAGAAAATGTTAACTAGAAAAACATATTGGCGCAGTAAAACAAATAACCCTCAAAGGCAGAGAACAGCATGTGGATGGTCTCCCCTAGCCTTGTATTGTTACAATAGCCCCGGCCCCTGGGCATTAACAAAATGCTTAGCTCTCTCTGCTGTTGCTAGTGACCTTCCTGCTTTCAGCAGCTAGTAAAATTAAACCTCTTCCAAATAATTCTCATGTGTGCAGACTGTAAAGTACATGTAAATTAAAGTAATACATTACCCCAAACTTCAGCTTCTTTAGACAGCTGCCTGCTAGCCCCACCTTTACAAGTATTCTTCCCTTGCTCTGTGGGTGAACCCCTAGTTGGGGTTCACAGAAACCCACCTTTTCATCCCATCACACATCACGCAACTGACTTGTCTGGGCACATGGTTTGTGCGCAGTCCTGAGTTCCCTCAATGACCATGTCCATTGACATGGTTTAAGGCTCAACAAGCTTGTATAAAATCTTTTTGATCAATGAGAAAGAATGACAAGAATACCAATGGATAAAAAAACTTAATGTTCCTAAAAAGAGAGAAAGAAGTGGGTACTCTATAAACATAAGAAGGAAAGAAAAAAACATTTCAGCAGTGATTAAATAAATGCAAATAAAAATAAATAGTTGTAATATTTAAGAGGTATGAGATGGACCGAGGTTTTTATGTCTTTGTTTTCTTGTTTTAATACTGTTCCACTTTGGAAATGATGAAGAGAAATGCATGTCTTCAACCATGGCTGCTTATGGTAGTGTGAATCGGTATCACAATTGAAAATGAGGCACTCACCAACTGAGCCAAGAGCTCCCCTTCCACAACTAATCCTCTACAGCTAACTCATGATGGAGTTACACACTGCCATAAACACCTACCCTAAGTCACAGGGCCCCATTAGTTCAAAAAACCTGGCTAAAATTTGATCATTAATCAATTAGTCCATACTAGAAACACTGGGGACATTAAAAATTCTTAGTTTACCAGTAACTTTAGTCAATGCCAAATTACACCATCTGGTACTTAATATATTCATTAATCCTCATATAGGATTCTAGTACAAGGAGCATATTCAATCAATTTCTCACATCATATCTAATAGGTATTGTAATAGCATGAATATTCTGCATAGGAGGGGTTTATTCCCCCACTGACGCCTTATAAATGTTTGCCCATGACTTTCATTCATACCTAACAAGGTCATTTTTTATCTCCAACACACGAGGAAAGAAGACTAGAATCCTCTGACTTTCTATGCAGATAGCTAAAGCAAATTCACTGTGTACCCATCACTAAGGTAGGATATAAATACTCATTAGATAATCCCACTAACAAGTCCAGAAATAAATATGATCAGTGTATCACATCCAAAACACCTGCAGGGGTCCACCAACCTCAGCCCAGGTCTGCTAAGGAAACACCATTGTTTGCAATATATTATTCCTTTCACTGGCATCTCTGTCTAGATGAGTCCTTTAAATTGAATAGAAGCAGGATGTGTGAGTTGCTTGGTTACAAGAAATCAGACTGCACAGAGCCCCACCTGACGTTTGGCTGGGACTCATCACCACCTTTTAGGAAACTTGTCATTTTTCAAGAAAAGGGAGCTGCGATTGCTGGGCAGCCATGACTGTTATCTGCACCGCAGGTCGCTGGCTGAACTGAGTTTCTGCTAATTAAATTCACTGTGGGAGATGCCTAACATGTGTCTCCATGGGAAATGGATCTGAAAATCTGGATGATGCCCCTAATTGCTTCGGGTAGCAAGGTTATGAGACGTGGGTGTCATAGTGAGGGCATAGTGAGTGCAGAGAAGTGGGGCTCCTCTCCTGGACCATATGGGCTTACAGCTGGAAAGGCTAAAATCCAGCTCAGCTGCAATCAGGCCGTTCCTGAACAGGGCCTGTCACTTTGCACTTTCCAATTATTTACCTGGAAATGCAGCAAGCAGACAATTGTGAAGCAGCTTTGTGAGAAAGGAGCAGATGCTGTTTGCCAGCTGTGTGCTGGGATCAGCTCTGGCCGGGTCAAGGGAAGGGCTACTGAAAGTGGCATCCTGATCAGTAGCATCAGCGTCACCTGGGAGCTCGTTAGAAAGCAAACTCTCAGCCCTACTGAATCAGAACACTTGAGGGTGAAGCACTGGAATCTAAGCCTTAGCAAGTTCCCCAAACTACCATTCGTGAAGCCCTTGTCCCAAGCCCACTGGATGATGAGTCAGTCGGGGAGTGTGGCCATCCTCCGGCCTCTGTCCCACGCTGTGCTCACCCTTGGGGAGCTTACTCAGCCTCTGTGATCCCAGTTTCCTGGGATCACTCACCACTCCAAAACCTAGAGGCTCAAAGCAACATGATTCTGTGAGTTGGCTGGAAAGTGAAAGTGCCATTTGCTCATTCGTGCCCGACTCTTTGTGAGCCCATCAACAGCAGTCCGCCAGCCTCCTCTGTCCATGCAATTCTCCAGGCAAGAATACTGGAGTGGATAGTCCTTCCCTTCTCCAGGGGATCTTCCCTACCCAGGGATCAAACATCTCCTGCATTGCAGGTGGATTCTTTACCATCGGAGCTACCAGGGAAGCCCATGAGTTGGCTGGACTCACTGCCAAATTTTCACCTGGGGTCTCTTGTGCAGTTGGTGTTCAGTGGCGGGTGGGTGGAAGTCATCTGTGTGGCTGGCGCTGCTTGGCTCACAAGCCTGGTATGTAAACCAGACTGGCTAAGGGCTGGCTGGGCACCTCTCTCTCCATGCAGCCTCCACGCCTGGCTAGCCTGGGCTTCCTCACAGCATGGGCACCTCAGGGACTTTGCCCACGTACACGGCAGAGGCTTCCCCCAGAGCATGTGTTCTAAGAAATCCAAAGCAGAAGCTGCCAGCTTCAGCCCTGCCGCTGGCTCAGCGTGACATCTGCCACTTTCTTTGGGCCAACATCAGGTGAATGTGCCAACCTAGAATCAAGGAGACAGGATCTTACATAAGAGGTAGGGTTAGGATTCTATAAGATCTGAAAGCGGGGCATCTTTAAAGAAGACTTGATGCTCTCACCTATTAAATGAAGGATGGCCCACAGCCCTAAAGATCTTTGTGGTTTTTACAGCTCACAATGCTCTATACGCATATTTCTTAGCTTCCATTGCATCTATCTCAAGGAGGCCATTTCTCCAAAATATCACTGCCATTCATTTGGCGCTAAGCACATGCAGTCTCGCAGTATGATTTACCTTATAGATGTAGTTACTCTGACTTCTCAACTTGATTATGAGATCCTCAAGGCCGTTATACCTCCTCAGAACTCCATTACCCGGTGTAGTGACCGATCTATCATATTAGCTTTCAATGAAGATGTGATAATGATGATGATGGTGGTGGTGGTGACGCTGATAGAATCACTGCTGCTAAATGATCCTGTCCACTTGAATAAGTACAAAGCAACTATTTCCACAGCTGAAAAATAATGCCACATGCCTTTTGTAATTTTTTATAGGTCTTTTTAAGGTAGACGTAGAGCTGTGAATATTATTTCCATTAAGCTATAGCTTATTTTAAATGCACATTCTCTCTTTTTCCAATTTTCCAGGGCAGAAAGAACAATGTTCCGTGGTTATAAAAACACATCATTTCCTTCTTAGCCATAAAGGAAAGCTGCATTTTTTACCCCCTAGAACTTCAGAAGGGCCATGAAGCTGAGTTATGGTTTGTAATCTTAATCAGCTACACCCCAGAAAAGGAGACAGAAGGAAAGGTTCCTGTGAGGACTATCCTGACCTTTGGCCTCTGCCTGCTGCTAGCAATCTTGAAGCTATGAGGTGGTACAGTGACAAGATAGAAAAATTTGGTCCCTAATTCACTGCCTAGAGCAAAGCCACTCAACCAAGAATATCCTTATTTCATTAAGCATGAACAACACTTAAACTTTTATTGGATCAAGACATTGGATTTGAGAGGTATTTATTACAGCTATGCTGACAAATACATCTTGTTCATTCCCAGAATCAACCCTGTGAGATTTTGTCCTACATCAATACTTGTAATTGAGGTTGACCATTTCTATCAACAAATACATTTCTACAACACCATTTTTAATGGGAACCTGTTCACACACTTGTTTAGATAGTTGACATTTTGTCCTATCAAATTCACAATGTACATTTAGAGAAATTTCACTACAAAAATAAAGCTGACTTCTTTGATCTATGTATGCAACGTACTCTCCACCATCTCCCCAACAAGATCTCACAAGCAAGCTGTGTGTATTTGACTCTCAGCATTTGTTACTCTTGCTCATTCCAAGCTTCACCTCGTATGACCTTTATTCAAAAATTCTTTATAGGCACCTGCTACATGCCAGATATTACATATCTCCCAAGCATGCTAAGATAAACAGAATGTGGTGGGGGAGACAATCACAAGGACACAGTGAGCTCTAGAAGAGGAGTTGGACAACGTTCATCAAGAACATAAAAGCTGGTTCTCTAATTACAGTGAAAGGACAGAGGCATCTTTACAAAGGTGGTGACTATATGGCAAGTGTGGAGAAAAAGAGGGTGAGCTGGGCAGTCAGGCAAGAAAAGAAAGTTTATCAGAGGGAAAAGAGAGGGTGACTGGCCCTTAAGGAGGACCAGCGCCCTCCCCTTTCTGATGGAGTCCTTCTTATTCCCCATCAATGAAAAACTCTCTAAAGGGATGGTCACGTCACTGGAGATCTGGAATCTGGTGGTCTCACGGTTGAGAAGGTAAGTGCCAGGGAGGTAACAGGATGCCCTTTGGGCAGTTTGCTCAGTCTCACAGATCACTGTGACTTTATTCTTCATTTGCAAGGTGGACATCTTATCAGTGAGACCCCATACGGGCCCTATCAGTGACATCCCTACTGAGTTTTAACAGGTGAGTAGCAGTTTAGTAAAGTTCTCCTTTCTTTAGTAAAGAAGGAGAAAAAGAGCAGATCAGACATAGAGAATATTCAAAGGCCCAAAGATGGGGACCACTGTGTTTTGCAGCACGATCTCTATAGCTGGCCTAAGGACTGATTGGCAACACCCCAGAGGTGACTAGCCCGTCAACCCAAGTTCAGGAATGATTTTGAGCCAGGCAGCATTAACCTATTCATGAGAGTGATTTTGTGCTCACACCTGATTGTTTGACAAAATACAATGTAACCCTAAGAGGTATGTGGGGCACCTGGCCCAGGTGACATGATTCCTGACATATTTCCAACTAAGAGGAAGAATTAGTCGTGAATCCTCCTGAAGGTCTACCTTAAGATGCCCCTTATCCATATATGACTGTCTTCTCTTGGACTACCCCTTGGTGAGGACTGTGTAGCCCACAAGATGAATCTCCATCCGTCTTGGAGAAGATGGCTAATCTCTCGGTCTTGAGTGCTGAGTGTGCTTGACTTTGCTTTATAGCCTCGATTTACCAGAAAAAGTACTGGTGCATGATATTTCTGCCCATCTAAGCCAACAGAATCATTTGCCAATTCAGCAATTGGGTGGAGAACACAGTGTGTTTAGGAAACTGATAGCTTACGGTGAATAGTGCTGGATTCTTGATCTCTGAAGATTTAGCTTCAGGACCAGGGAACAACCTTGATCACTCAAGAAGTTTTGTGTAGCAGAGTTTTACTAAAGTGAAAACAGACAGAGAAAGCTTCTGACACAGACATCAGAAGGGGGACAGAGAGTGTCTCCCTTGCTAGTGTTAGCAAGGGAGTTAGATACTTTTTAAATTAGTATTACAATAAGTCAAAAGAATATCTCAAGGTTGTAAAGATCTTACTAGACCCACTGTCATAATTTACATTTTAAGATAACAGGATTAGCCAGAAGGATTTCAGGAAGGAGAAACTGTCCTCAAGCTGGATACACTGTTGTTATATAATCCTTAGTACAGAGTTTCAAATGTTTGCTGTATGATCATCAATTCTGGGCTTAAAGAAAGAAATGTTTTATGTGACTAAGACTAAGGAATGTAGAGAAAAAAAGACGTTTGGCCTTTCCTCCTCCTTGAGAATTCTAGAGCCCTATCTCCACTTCGAAAGCCCCAGACCTCTTTCTCCTCCTCGGGGACCCCGGACTTCTTATCAATCTGCCTAGGAATTGACTCTCAAACTACAATTAGTTTGATATAGCTGGGAGTACATTGGTGTTTGTGAAAGACAATGCAAGAGAAGAAATTCAGTGGCCAGACCATGAACTGTGTTATATACGGTGCTAAGGAATTTGAATATAATCTTGTCAGGTAAAAGGGAATTCAAGATACAGATCTAACAAGATTTTTTAAAAAGTGGGGTGGATTTCCCCAGTGGCTCAGCAGTAAGGAACGACAAGCATTTCAGGAGACACAGATTTGATTCCTGGGTCAGGAAGATCCCTTGGAGAGGCAATGGCAACCCACTCCAGTATTCTTTCCTGAAAAATCCCCACAGGCAGAGGAGGCAAACGGGCTATAGTACCTGAGATCACAAAAAAGTCAGACATGACTGAGTATATGATAAAAAGAGATTTGGAAAAACAAATCTTTCTGACATTAAAGGCAAATGTTATAAGGTAACCCATATAGAACTCTTGCAAAAATCTGCACAGATACTTGACTAAAGATACTTACTTAAATAAAGTTGTAAGATACTGAGTGAGTAGAAGAAATTTTTGATTATTTTAAGTTTAGAGAGGGGAGAGTCTGGGTTGAGCTCAGGGTTTACTGTCATGATGCGTCACATTAACCAAAATTCAGATTAAAACTAGAAAAAAAGATGGGAATGAGGAAGGTGATGAGCTTACGTTCAATATGTTAAATGCAAGCATCCTCTAGGAGTTAAAAGGTGAAAATTGTTGCCAGTTGTAAATGTGGGCTAGAATTCAAAACTCACATCTTGGTAGGAGAAATGCATCCAGGAATCATCTGTATATAAAGATGGGAATCAAAAACTCTGAGCGTTGATTGAACCGAGAGCTACCAAGCATGATGAGACGTCATCCAAGCACAGAATCCTCAGGCAAAGGAGCATTAACCGATCAGCGGGGACTTCCCTGAGGTCTAGTGGTCCTGCCAACGCAGGGGACATGGGCTTGGTCCTGGGTCGAAGAGGGTCCTTCACGCCATGGAGCAACTCAGTCCGAGTGCCTCAGCCCTGAGCCCGTGGGCCCTGGGGCCCGTGCTCCAGGACAAGAGAAGCCACAGCAATGAGAAGCAGGCAAAGGCAACAGAGGGGAGCTGCCACGTGTGCCCACAAAGACCAGCACAGCCAGGAGTAAGTCAATAAAACACAACTGTTCACAGTATCTATGGAGAGAGAAGACATTCAACAGAGACGAGGGATGTGGAGCTGAAGAAGGAAAATATACTCACACCAGGACCCTTTTTGGCACTCCAAATCCTCCCCACCTTTCAAGGTCTGGCTGAAGGGCTGAATCCTCCTAAATGTGAAGCCTTCACCAACCCTCCTCACTCATAGGGAGGTTTCCCTCCCCATGTATCAAACCTAGCCTGGCACTGTTGTCTCCCACGCTAGCTCTTGCGGGTGAAGGACATGTTTCATGTCTCACTCAGTAGTAAGCAACAAATAAATCAACTCGGTTTAAAGACGGTGACAAATTAGCTCAGAGTGGACACTGCCTTAAGGTGTGGCAATCCAAGGGCTCAAAGTGTGCCTCTCTCTGTCTCCTGACTCCAGTTTTCCCTGAGGGAGCTTCATTCTCAGTCCACAGATGGACCCGCGCAGTTGCGGGCTTGCCTTTTCTTTCTTCAGCAGCTCGGGTGGGAAAAGAGGTTCTTATTCATGGTCATTCTCATTCTCAGCTCCTGTTGGTTTTCATCACACCACGTGCCAATCTTTTGCCAATCACAGGGGCAGAGGGAGGTTAGGTTCCAATAAGCCAGGCTGGCTCACTTGATGAGGAAGGGAGAGCAGAATCACTTTCACCTGGGGAGGATGCTGGCATGAACCAAATTAGAGGAAACACAAAGAAGGATTACTGGAAAAAATGGAAAAGGACTCTCGGTAAGCAAACGAGAATTCTGTGCATAGAGGATGCTGCATGCAATGCCATTCAAAAGTCTTGACTGATAGGTCACAAGCCAAAACTGTTCACCTTGTCTCATCATTGAAAGACAGGAAATTGTGTGATTAACAAGATAAGTGATTTTTTTTTT
>SJYC01060294.1:0-14825 GCA_006408675.1 Madoqua kirkii | reverse complement strand
CTTATGAATATTGTGTTTTAATGACTTTCAAATAGTATAATCAAATGATCATTTTAAAAGATGATGTATTTAGAATTTCACATGTTATATTAATACCTCTCCAAATATAATCTCCTATTAAATACCCCATGAAGTTTCCAAATAAATTCAGTGGGTAAAATCCTAGACACAATAGAGTTCAAATAAATTTTAGCATTAAAGATGCATGGACCCTCATAAGTTCTACTTTGAAGGATTGTTCTTCAGAGCAATAATTGGCAAGTGGTTTGAAGCAATCAATTAGAAGTTTCCATGAGTAAGTAGGAGCCAAAGTGTTGTGGTCTTGGCTCAGGGATACCTCTGTGGAATGACCGTTCAGATCCATCATGAGCAGAGTCCATTTTGTTTTACATTACACTTGTGTACTTCATCAAGGGCTCACCAACATGCAAGAGCTCTCATTCCAACTTGTAAAGCTTATAAAGAATAAGTCATGGTGGCTCTTCCAGACAATCTCCAAGACAGGAGAGAGAAGCCAGAATAAGCAACACAAGCCTGTTGCCCCGCCAGTGACCTTTATCTTGAGCTTGAGTTACTTCTTGATGTAGACGTTGGAGACAGTTCATTTTGTATGTGACTTCAATCCAAACCAGCTCCCTAAAATGAGGTGAAAATGAAACTTTTGATCCTTTGGGCCCGAAGGAGGGGAAAGATATAATGAGAGCAATTGCTAAATGAGGTTCGCTGGTACTTTGGCAGGATTTTCCTTTTCTCCTTGTGTATAACGTGGGCTCACCTTCTGAGAGTCAAAGTAGGGGAAAAGTCAATGTGGCATTTACATCCAAATTCAAATGCCTTCAGTTCACACCTGCTGAACAAGGATCATCTATTTCAAGAGACAAGAGAGCTCTTGAATGAGAGACTTGCTGCCAGCAGTTTTCCTGTAAGGTTTGGAGGGATGTGTGTCTAGAATCTTTGTGCTAAATGGGATAAGGGCAGGAGCTGGCAAGGTGAGGTCATGAGAACAGAAGAACTTTCTTAGAATGTTATTAAACTTAGTAATGTCTTAGTTTGACTCTATGATGTAGAATTCAGCTAGCTTATCTCAGATGGTTTCCAATTCAATAGATCAATGGTCTCAAACTATAGCTTGTACCTCATCTACCTCCAGCTTCCTCCCAGGAAACCCAGAAATTCAACACAGGGCCTTCTTCAACCACAAAGCTTCATACAGGGTGTGCACCAAAACAACCCCTGCAGAGGTATTTGATCAGTAAACCGGGGCCCAAGGTGGCCTTGCTCTATTTTTTATTTCCTCAAAGATTTGATGGGAAAGAAAGGAAATAAGAATAATAACTCTAGGGGTATTATTCATTTCAATCATCAAAATAGTTAGACAATGGAGACAAAAGGAAAATTGTAAATATATCTCAACCTCATTTTTCCAAAAGGAAGGGCTTATCAGAGTTGATTTATGGAGTGTCAGATTTAAAGAAGTTATATTCTGGGAGAATTTGCAGTTTCTCTTTCCATTGCACATCAATAGAAAAATACCTTTAGAGGATACTGAAGGAAGAAAAGGACTTTACGATGTGGTAAATAAGACTTTGTAAGCCTGAGAGAAGGTTTCGGTTTAGAAAGTGGGTGTTTTCAAAAGACAGTCAGTGCATAAGTTTCAGTTGAGGTGGGAGATAGACAAGATGTGGATAGGAGTGGTCATATTGTACAGAGAGCTTAAGGAAAATGTAGAAAGAATGAGAGGCCCCTTAATGAGTAATGTATTAGGAAGCAATAGCAGCGTTTTGAGAGATTTGAACAATCAATATATTCTCTCAAAGACACCCGAGGAATAGAACTAGGTTCATGTTTATTGATCACTTTCTATATGCCAGTTTCCCTGCTAGCAATATCCATCCTCATGAGGTTTATTTAATCATATATAGTATACATTATATGTCATATACTTATTATAAATCCATCCTGTAAGGTATGGATTTCTCTCTTTCACCTTGATATATAAATGTGCACCCCTATTTTAAATGGGGAGAGACTGATAATCAAAGTCAATATCTTGCCAAAACTCACACCACTGTTGAAGACCAGGTTGACAGCAATGGCAGTAGTGGCCAGTTATGCAAGTGTGGATCAAGAGAAGCAGAAACAACAGAGTTTGAACGAAACATCTCAGATCACATGTACTGCTTCTCCCAGGAGTTCTCACACACTCTCCCTGAGCTCAACACAGTACTATACTTCCTGGCCCACGTCTTGATGTCTTTTAATATGTCTGTTGACCCCTCTTGGCATTGAGCTCCCTAGAAGCAAATGCAGAGTTAGAATATATATGTATATTTGTACCCTGCTTCACTTTCTTTTCATTTAAATCTAGGTAACTAATAGTGAAATGTAAATACAAACCAGAGAGTGTATGTGTGTGTGTGTTTGAAAGACTGGCTGTAACTTTTTCTGCTGAGAGTGTCCATTACACATGAAGTGATTCGAGCTTCTTAGAATCCCACCCTGGCCCTGCATGAACCTGTTTCTCCAGCCTCATCCCCTGTTTCTGTCCCTCTGTTACCTTTATTCCAAACCCATGGTCTTCTGTCTGTTCTGTAACAAGCCAAGTATATTCCTACATGGTGTCTTTGCAGGTTTGGTTCCATTTTAACATTCAAGTTGTCACTTCTTCCAGGAGGCTTTCAACAGTGACCATCTATGAAGTGCCTGCCCCACCCCCAAGCACTGTTACACTCATTCCATGCATATTGACCTCTGAATTAATTTATTTGTTTGATGATTAACTTGCTTTTCTTTCCTTAGCACTGGAATCTCAGCCTACATGCAAGTAGCTTTTCATTTCACTTTTGAATCTCCAAAGCCTGGTGCATAATAAGTGCTTAATAAATATTTATGAATACATGAATGAATTGATCACCCATCTTGCCATCTTGCTAGGCAGCATTATCAGTTAGAATGGAGATACCTGAAAATAATAGCTAATAATTGTTAACTTATTATTACTATATTAGTATCTTCTGGGCACTGTTCTAAGTGCTTTATGTGGATTAATACATTTAACTGTCAGAGAAACCTAAGTGAAAGTCACTCAGTCATGTCTGACTCTTTGCAACCCTATACAGTCCATGGAATTCTCCAGGCCAGAATACTGGAGTGGGTAGCTGTTGCCTTCTTCAGGGGATCTTCCCAACCCAGAGAGTGAACTCAGGTCTCCCCCATTGCAGGTGGGTTCTTTACCAGCTGAGCCACCAGGGAAGCCCTAACATGGTCACAATTTTGCATATGAAAAACTAAGACCCTTAGAGTACATAGTTTTTAGCATAGAACATGGTACAATGTAGGTATAAGAGAATAAGTTACACAAAATGAATGACAGCATCAAGTTTTCTAACATATCACCTGGCCTATGATATAGTTCCTAAAACTCGTTGCCTGATACAGTTCATAAAACTCATTTCAACCCACACACTGTGGCATAAATTTGCGCTTTACCTTCAGGATTTTGCAGCCACTGTGTGGTGTTAAGTGTGTCAACCCGTTTATTCTCACAGAGCCCTCTCCGTAATTGTGTTAACACTCATAGCACATTCACAGTGAAAACATGTGTTTACTTCTCTGTCTCTCTGATGAGATGGAGTCTTCCAAAACAGGGACCCTGTTTTCTCGCCCAGGTCTCATCCCTGACTGTCATAGCCCAAACACAGGGCAGATTCTCAGAAAGTGTTCGTTGGACACCACTGCTCATAAACTGAACAAGAAATTAATTGCTTGTTCCTCCAAACATAAGAATCAAATTTTCACTAGTAAAATGTGTTTTTAAATAATCTCAAAATGACTAGTATGATAAAAATAGTATTTTTGGCTTTTCTTATGGAATAATCAGTTGTATATTTCATATTTACTCATGTCAGAGATAGGCATCTTGCAAAATATATATTAGCCTTCAAAATGTACATGAACATGACTTTTTTGGGCCAAGTTATTAAAAGTGTCACTATGAGGTTTTGAATTCCCTTCATATATAAATCGCAGTTCATTAACTCACTCCCCTAATACACAGTTAGTTCATTTCTATTGATAGATAAGAAAACCTCTAGCCATTCAGCACTGGGATTTGGTTAAGCAGATCATCTACAACAGTGGATGTTTCTCTAAGGCTTATCTGATTAATCCAAACCTCTGGAGTCTACTATACTGGGCTAGAAATTTTAGAAGGAGAGGTATTCTCATAATATTTTTCAACACAATTTGTTTCTGGCTTTAGCCAAAAATAACGTAAAAGAGATCTGTCGACACATTAAGGTTCAAAATTAGATTAAAAAAAAAAAAAGACATGGAGGAAAAATAAAGTCTTTGAAATTTAAAAATGTTCCAGTTTGGGTTGCAGTTCAAACAATAATTAAGCCATAACACAAGGGTAAGTGCATCAGACAGTCATCCTTTATTTTAACAGGTTACGGTGCTTTCCCCTCTCAGGTAGGAACTGAGTCCATCCAGCCTTTCTCTGCCTCTGGCAAATTCATCTCAGCGAAAAGGTCTAGGAGGACATGGAAAGATAAGAGTTCTGAGGAGGGCAGCCTATAATAGCAAACACAATAACAGGAAGTAGGTGGTAGACACACAGTATTAAAATGGGCCTTAAGTGTGAACTCGCGGGGGTGGGGAAGTAAAGTGAAAACAAATCCATGGTCGAGGCCAAGGAGCACAGCAATTCTTCTGCCCTGCGGAGGAAAGCTTTGCCTGCATATTTGGAGAATGTTGATTTTCCCGGCAGGCAACTTTAATCGAATCCACCCTCTTAGGAGTGACCAAAACAACGTAAGGAACCATCTGCCCTTGAACAAAGTATCTAGTTTGCACACCTACAGATAATTTAACACAATTTAACACTTTCCAAAGCATTTAAAATGGTTTTGGCAATATAGAAATTATTTTGCTTTTAGTGGGCTGAAAGCACAATTTAATTATCTTAATTTGGTATATTAAATACTTGTTTGAAGTGGACTAGAATTCCAGGAAGCTTATAAGACTAAGCTCCAGTGGCATAGGTATAGGGACCTAATTCCCTGCAAACTGGAGCATAAATAAAATCACAATACACAGAGCCTGTATAAGAAGGTCGGGGTGGGGGGAGCGGAAAGCTTATCAGTCTAGAATCAGTCTCTTTAAAAAGGCATTTGGTAAGGTTACAGTATTTGCCCATAGATGCTATAGTGTAAAAACTAAATGGAGAGAACCTTTTCAGTTTCCTTTTTTTGTTTTTAAAATTGAATTGGTATCATGTATCATGATCATTCCCCTACTCACTGGCTCGTTCTGTTTTGTTTCCTTAAGGAACAAACAACAAATTCTAGTCACCATTTTCTGAAAAAGACACTTGAAGTGATTTGCTTGAATGGAGCTCAAAATCATGTGAGTGAAGCAAAATGCATAATATTTCAAGACATGAAGAGAGAGCAGAATAGCATGAATCTTGCTGGGTGGTATTTTTAATTCTTCCTACGACTGAGCAACTGAACTGAACTGAATCCCCCATATTCTTGTGACACTTGTAAGGTTTTGTTTACCCCTGAATTTTAAATAAAACAGTCTTTTCCCATAGTTCCTAAAAGGGTTTCAAGCAAAACGAAGTACAAGTATATAATGTGCATGTGTACAACCCACCAGCCCACTTGTGAAATGTCGTGCTCATTACTGATAGTGGAGTTAACAGGGAATTTCAAATTCCCATTTAGAAATGTTAGGAATTATCTCAGGAGGAGTAAGAGCCTTATTTGGACCAAAGCTGCCTGGAAAAATATGAAAAGAAAGACTTCAAGGCTAGACTGTTGTTTGTGGCACAGCTGGGTAGAGATGCCTCGTTCTCTTTGGAGGAGGCGCTGAGCAGAGGTGATGGAGACCAGTCTTCCACCAGCTGCATGCCCCTCCTCACCAGGGGCAGCACAGAAGAACCAATTATGGTTGAACAGTTTCTTCCTATTCACACCACACTGCACACAAAGTTATGAACCCCACAGCAAGGTTGGTTGCCATTTTCTTTTTTATTTTCTTCCAAATCTCAGAAGAGTTGGAACCAAGAATGAAAGACGGAGAGGAAGACAGGAAGGGCTTTCAGGGGTCTGCTGCTGCCCAGAGCATCTTTCAAAATGGAAACCATCATAAAAGCCCAGGTGTGGTGGCGGCCACAGCCCAGGTGTGGTGGTGGCCTTGGAGCCCTGGATGCCCTCTTGCAGTACAGATCCGTGGAAACTGGATGCGTCTCTGTGGGGAATGGAATCTGGGCCACATATGGGGTCAGATCAGGCAGGAGGACACGGGCAGTCTGTCCAAGCACACCAGGAGGGGAGACACAAACCACTTTCTGATTCTAACCACAGGTTGGGGATTCCCAGATACAGAACTGTATCATGACAGCTTTGTGGTGTAGACACAGGTTCAGGCTGACATGGCAAATCCCTGGCAATTTTTGGACTTTCCCACTGAATCTGAAGCACCTCTGAGAAGGCTTCCCTGAGGTCTGCGGCCGGTAGCTAGCACAGCTGACAGCAGAGCTTTCCTCTCTGAATTTCTGGATTCACGGTTCTCCCCTTGGGATGTGCTGGTAACCAAAGTGCAGCAAGGACCCTGTACCAAAGGGATGATGCGGCGTGAAGACAAGATGTTAAACAAATACTATCCAGATAAATCTTGAGTGACAGTTGCGATAAAGGCTGTGAGGAAGTGCAGGATACTGAGAAAGCAGAGCTCATATATTCTATATCACTGATTCGTCACTCAGCATTTAACACTAACTGCTTTCTATGGGGAATGAGTTTTCTTGCTCTGGACAGATCCCTAACCTTTCTGGGTGGGCTGTTAATTCCATGATTATCAACAGGGACTTGACCTGAGAGTATCACTTGGCAGAGATCTTTGATTAGAGCCATACAGGGCACGTGACAGTTTACTTTGAACTGAATTGTGTCAAAGAAACACAGCTTTGGAGCAAAGAGGATGGAGGGGATGTGATTAGAGCCGAGCTCATTGTAGCCACTGCATTGTAGCCTGGGGCGGAGCTGCGGAGAAAGGGAAGTTCCTCTGGAGGCACAAGTGTCTACACCCCTCTCAGTTCCGATCTGAAATGTGTGGGAAAGGAAAGCAGGAAGAATGACTTTAAATTCCTGCCCTTTCTATTCCTCTAAAGGAGGAGACCCTTAGCCCATGGTTTAGCAGAGATCCATCATGAGCCTTCAGAGACATAAAGTTAGCAGTGGAACCAAGGAGCAGGTAGAAAGTTACATACATTTTCTGGAAAAAATAAGGGAGAAGAATTGCGTCAGGGTGAGGGAATACTGGGGGTACAGGGAAAGGAAACTAAGAAGCCCCCGCAACTCTCTGTGCTAAACACCAGGCGTTCAGTGATGAGGAGAATTCAGGAAAACAGGATGTGCTTAGCTCTGCAGGATAATGTGACAGATGACGGAAGCGGGGAATTTGCCCACGAAGCCTCCTTTCTCTTCTTGGGACACAGTACCCAGGCCCACCCCTGCCCCAGAGAGGGCAGGTGCCAGCTCAGCTTCCCTCCTTCACCGAAACCCTGCGCTGACTTTCCAGGGTTCACGCCAGGCACGTGGGCCAAGCCCCGAGCCCCCTTCCCGCTGCTGGCGAGGGTGCTCCTCCTCTCCTGCATAAAGGGGACTCCACGCAGGCCCCGTCAGTGGATCCGGAGACTTCACGCAGACCAGCCACATCGCTGCTGAGCTTTGTCCTTCATCAAAAACACAACCACCACCACAAGGATTTCCCATAGTTCTGGCTGCATGGCTCTCCAGAAACAGAGTATCTATGAAGCTGGCTTTCAGACTGTACTGTTAGAAAGATTGAATCTCTTAAACCACAGAGAGTGAAGTTGCCGAGTTCGGCGCTGTCAGGGCAGAACTCCAGGCTCCCTGCAGGTCCAGCCCTGTGGTGACAGTTGTCCCACTTTCCAACTTGGCTCATAACTACTAAGACCTTTGCTGCACACTTAATGTGCAGCATTTCTCTCCCCCACTGTTACCCATGATTGAAACAGCTCTAGAAGGCAGGTGTGGGAAATGAAATATTATTGGAATAGAAGGTGATGATCACCATTAGATCTCAAGCTAAATTTTCTAGCTAGGACTTAAATCATTTAAATTTCATATAATTTCAGAGACTACCTTCTCTTCGTAAAAGAAAAACACCTTGTCCATTACTGGATGAATTCAAATAGAAGGAACCAGAGTAAATTATCTTTGACTGGCAGCGAAGATAAGTGGTTTTATATTTTAGTTGTCAAATGTAACTATTCTTTATAAACCCTGAATGGCAACTGCTTTTCTTCTGCCCCTCCTTTTCTGGCCTTTTTTTTTTTTTAATACCCAGGTAAGAAATTAGAATATATTTCAGCCCTAGTTTAACTTTGCTCAAGTACCAAACAGGATGTACAAGGTCTCCTCAAAGGGGAACCATTACTTGTTAAAATTGAAACACATGGTTAAAAATTCCTTTAATAGTCTTGCAAAAAAAAGGTAGATCATGGGCCATTAATGACTTCTGTAGTAAAATAAAAATGAACCTCAGCACTGAAAGCAAAAAATGGAGAGGCAAAATCTCATTAAAATCAGTCACTATGGAGAACAGTATGGAGGTTTCTTAAGATGCTAGGAATAAATCTACCATATGATCCAGCAATCCCACAACTGGGCATATGTGCTGAGAAAAACTATAATTCAAAAAGACACATGTACTCCAATGTTCATTGCAGCACTATTTACAACAGTCAGGACATGGAAGCAATCTAAATGTCCATCAGCAAGTGAATGGATAAAGAAGATGTGGCCCACATATACAATGGAATATTACTCAACCATAAAGGCATGAAACTGAGTCAGTTGAAGTGATGTGGATGAACCTAGAGTCTGTCATACAAAGTGAAGTAAGTCAGAAAAAGAAAAACAAATATTGTACATTAACACATATGTATGAGGTCTAGAAAAATGGTACCTATGAACCTACTTGTAAGACAAGAATAGAAACACAGATGTAAAGAACAGACTTGTGGACAGAGCAGGGGGATGGGCGGGGTAGGGGCAATTTGAGAAAATTACATTAACATATGCACACTGCTGCTGCTGCTACTGCTAAGTCGCTTCAGTCGTGTCAGACTCTGTGCAACCCCATAGATGGCAGCCCACCAGGCTCCACCATCTACCATGTGTAAAATAGATAGTTAGTGGGAACCTGCTGTATAGCACAGGGAGCTCAGTGCAGTGACCTGTGATGACCTAGAGGCATGGGGTGGTGGGGGGGATGGGAGTGAGACCGAAGAGAAAGGGCATGGCTGGTTCATGTTATTGCAAAGCAGAAACTAATACAGCATTGTAAAGCAATTATCCTCCAGTAAAAAAATAAAATAAAAATGTGACTCTTTTGCCTCTTTCTCTTTAAAGTAGGGTACCATCTAGAAAGGAAATGCCAGTTGCAATAGGATGATTCACTACACCAAGAACTTGACTGCAGCAATCTGGGTGCATTTGTGCTGGCAACCGCAGTGGCTAATGAATGTGCACCCTCTGTTTGGGAACCGAGATTATTAGAAGGATAACGGAGATCTCCATGATCTTCAGACTCAAGTAAAACTAGGATTCAGAAAATGTTCTGGGCCACTGCCAGACTTGGGGATGGGGGTGGGGGGTGGTGACAGGGAGGTCATCCAAGAAGACAAGATCCTTGGTCCTCAGCTCTGTGGCTATCTCATCATCTCTACTTTGATTTATCTATCATGCTCCAGCCACTTGAACAGTGCCCAGCACATAGCTGGTACTCAATAAGTATTTATCAAATGACAGAATGAATAGATATTTGTAGAAGCTGAAATTCTGCTTAAGGTTACATAGTTAAAGGACCACAGCTAAAAGGAAAGAAGGAAGAAAAGACTGAGTTCAGTACCCTGAAACATCTAGCCTGGGGGGTGAAATATGTAGCCCTAAGTGGCAACACATTACTGTCTGAATCTACTCCCAACCATCTGATCTTCCTTGTAACACACTTGCATCTTCTTTCCACGGATTTGTAGCTCATGGAACTACGGTGCTGTCACCCTTGCTCTGCCTGCAAAGCTCCAGATTTGCTTCTGTCTAAATCTTCCAAGCCCTGACTCAAGCACTTTGTAATGGAATTACAGTCAGTGAGGTGTTATTAGTAAGCAAAGAAAGCATCTAAATACTGTTTTATATATAATGGCTGGTTGAAGATAACAATCCATCAATCTTTCTCTTTAAACAGAAAGAGAAAAATCAAAACCATGGTGTGTCTGCCTTTCTCTTGTTTCTTTAATCTCTTGGTTCTCTTTCTTATGGAAGCAAAGGGCTAAATCCCTAAAACAGAGCCCATTTGGGATGTTTCCACCATGGCTCATACAAGAAACACCAGAAAGATTGTGAGGGAGCTGGGTCCTGAGAGAGTTCTAGCCCAGGTTACACACTCCAGAGAGTGAAATATGTCAGATAACATTCAGAAGAAAAATAACATTAAATTATGGGGGGTTACGGAAAAGACTCTTGAGAGTCCCTTGGACCGCAAGGAGATCCAACCAGTCCATTCTGAAGGCGATCAACCCTGGGATTTCTTCGGAAGGAATGATGCTAAAGCTGAAACTCCAGTACTTTGGCCGCCTCATGTGAAGAGTTGACTCGTTGGAAAAGACTCTGATGCTGGGAGAGATTGGGGCCAGGAGGAGAAGGGGATGACCGAGGATGAGATGGCTGGATGGCATCACAGACTCGATGGACGTGAGTCTGAGTGAACTCCGAGACATGGTAATGAACAGGGAGGCCTGGTGTGCTGCGATTCATGGGGTTACAAAGAGTTGGACACGACTGAGCGACCGAACTGAACTGAACTGACTCAAATAAATCCCATCCCAATAATCTCTTACTAATACTTTGATTTCAGTTAAACTCTACTTACTGTGAATCTACCATCTTTCATATAATCTTTCTTTAACTATGTTCTTGTCTTGGTTAGTAATTAGATATTATTTATTGATCTGAAAATGGTTACCATTACCCAATGCAATATTAGTCATTAATTTGCCTAAATTGCTAATAATATGATTGGTAATCCATATGGAACATGGATTTGGTCATACCTCAAGCCAGCACAGTGCTAATTCAATTATTAGCACACAATTGACTTGAATGACCCTTGAAGAGTCTGGAAGTATTAAAAAGGAAAAGTCATCATCATTTTCTTAAAACTAAAATTAAGCATGTTTTTTAGATACTAGAAGCCTTTAAATACATCTTTATTTCCTCACATCAGGTATAATTGTTAAAATTTTATTCATGCAAGAAATATTCAATTTAAGTGGGTACTTCTAAATATTCTTAACTCCCCAGATTTCTAAATATTCTTAATAAAATAAATTAGACTAGTTTGCAGCTTAAAATACGTGAAAATAATATAAAATAAAAATAATAGTAAATATAAATGATAACCTGAAGGAAGAAAGCATTGGTATTTTAGAACATGGGAAAGACAAGTATTTATCCAGATATACATTTTTCTAGTATTCTCACCAAATTACTCTTGTTCATGGATTGTGTATCTTGGCTAAACAACTTCTAAGAAAAAAAAACTCCACTTTACCTCTGGATCCAATTTTCCAGTATAATGCGTTAGTTCAAAGTACACCAACATTGACTTCATCCAGTGCCAAGAAGTTAAAATTATGCTGTTAAGGTTACAGCAGAAACATTTGAAATTGCTTGGTAGATGGTTCACTTGCTTCCCTTTTTCTCTTAGCAGGAATCAGTACTGCCTTTTGCATGCTGTTCTCTGAGTTTTATTAAATATCAACAGAAGTGCAACAACACGATCACTGCCGTCAGCTAGAATAACAGCAGCTCAGAAACCTAGACCATGGTTTCTACGCTAGATCTTCAAGTCATATTGATGCTGAGCAGACTGCATGGAAAACAAGACTTCCATCCATCTCACTGAAAACCAGCATACTTTACCTCTCCAAGACCACCCCCACCTCACATACTTCACTTGGTTTTCACAGGGTTAGGTGTGTGGAAGGAATTTTAAATCCATCTACAAAGAGAAATTTGATTAACTTAGCATTTGTCAAATATCTTCCTGATGTTACAGGTTGTAACATTGACTTTGGCAGTGTCCAACCCTCCGGCAGCCTCACCGCGTGTGGATAAAGTGAACCTGTAGGATAGGATGCAAATTTAATAGCAAATGGGCAATTCCAATAAAAGAAAAAAGTGATTGGGTCTGGTTCTGAGGAAAGGGAGGGGTAAATGGAGCATTCCATGGGAAAGTAACAGGATAAGAGAAGGTCAAGGTTAAGAGAGAGCTGAAAACTGAAAGTGGTTTGAAAGACTCCAGATAGACTAGTGTGTTGTGTGGTGGGGGAGGCAGGGAAAGGCAGGAGGAGAGGTGAGGATGCAAATACTGAGGTGGAATCAGGGAGCCAGAGCCTTGGAAGTTACATCCGAAGAGCGTTGGCTCTGTCTTTAGGACAATGGGATCATTGAAAGGATTCGAGTAGGAAAAGATAGCAACATCTACATTTATAGGAAAAGGTAGCAACATCTACATTTAGAAAGATAATTCTAGAGTCTGTGTAAGGAATGACTTCTCTTGTTGAGAGACCATTAGAAAACGGCAGATAGAGAGAGAATGGCTCAGCCAGAGAAAGGAAGTGATAGAAGATGATACAAAGGATGAGCCAATTTAAGATAAAGATGGATGGAACCGACAGCCGTTCAGATTATCTGGACATCAGGGCAACAAGGAAGATTCAGGATGGAGCTTCATAGTATTTCCTGGGCTACCAAGCGGATGGTGATGCCATCCACGGAGATGTGAATACTTGAAAAAGAGCAAATTTCAGCAGTAGAAAGTTGGTCAAATGATCAAAAAAGCAGTACAAAGTGAGATATTAGAAGAACCTTTGGAAAAATATAGGTAGGATTTGCAGAAATTACCAAGTCTTTATTATTGTTAGAGAAGGACACATTAATAATTATTATCGTAATTATAGCCAATTCATAAGAACAAAATTTTCCCACAATAAATATTATTTCCTTGATCTCCACTTTTTGCTTATTTCTCAAAGTCTCAATAATAATCATTTGGTCATAATGACCTCTCTTCATCATTCTATCAGACCTTCAGATCCTCCAGTGGGCAACACAATTATAAATACCTGCTCAGATATGAAGAAAAATATCATACATTTTGGCATTTGAAGTACTCTTTTTTTTTATTATAAATTTTTATTTTTTTTATTTTTGTTTAATGCTTATTCCATTTCACAGTACTGTATTGGTTCTGCCACACTTAAAGGATTAAATTCATGTAATTTCAATGGACTAATCAACAAATTTCTTGCCTTATGTCTTAATATCCTATGGAATGTTCTTGCCATCATAGTTAACACCAAACTATGGGTTAGAGAAGCAGAGCATCTGCTGAGTGAGGTTTCAGGAAGAAATCAAGTCCTGAGAACTTCAGGCATTCCTGGCATTGCATATAAGCTGGGGGTTAGGTTCTAGAAGGAAAGAGAGGTGTGAGAAATCATCCCTAAATCGACAGAATCCACTGCCTTTCTCTGGATCAGATTAGATAGATAGATAGATAGACAGACAGACAAGTAGACTTCCCTGGTGGTTCAGTGGTAAAGAATCCATCTGTCAATGTAAGAAATGTGGGTTCAATCCTTGGGTTGGGAAGATCCCCTGGAGAAGGAAGTGGCAACCCATTCTAGTATTCTTCCCTGGAAAATCCCATGGAGAGAGGAGCCTGGTAGGCTACAGTCCACAGGTTCGTTAAAGAGTCAGACATGACTTAATGAGTAAACAACAATTTAGTCTGTCAATAGACAAACAATGTAAGTTGGAGTTTGTTTTGGTTGTCTAAAATTGCATAGTGATATGGAACAAATATGTTGCTGAATTAGAGAGGAATGAACTCTCTCTTTAGAGGAGAATTTTTTCACCCTGTCACCCAAAGTAAGAAATTTTAAAATATATATAAAGAATATAGTTAAATGATACACATATACAGACTGCTTGGTATGTAATAAAGAGCTGCCTCAGGGAATAAGATAAAAAAGAGAAGGAATATAATTCCAATGCCCATTACAAATTCAATTCAGCTGATAATAAATGATACCCAGTAACAGCTTGTGATTTTCTGAAAACATAGTCCAGATGTAGGAGAGGGTGTGTGCTTAGGAGTAAATCCCCGTTGAAGTTTCAAATCCTCAGTGACTCTTTCCTACCCTTACCCCAATATCATGGCCCCTTGTTGGTGACATTCAGATTTATTGCTAATTGTGGTTACTGTACTTATTTTTCAACTTTCTTAATTTCCATCTGACTCTATTGCTAGAACATAAGACCAGTAAAAACAGGAACCGGGTCTGTCTGTTTCCCTATATGCCTGAAACCTGGCCCAGAGTATAACACTTGGTGACATATATTGTTGTCAAAAAATATTACTCACGTAGGATTTTGACATTAAAATAAAGATTTGACATTCTTTCACATGGAATCATGATTATTCCATATTAATCACTATGCTTTCAACTTCTCATAAATTAACTATAAGGCATTCCACCTTCAACAAAGTAACAAATCTATCATTCCTAAGGTTTTTCTTCAATCTTTCTGAAATCTAGGATCTTCAATTACATAAACTGCATTTTATTTGTCTTATTTCAAACCTTGATACAACATCTAACACATAATAGAGATGTAATAAATATTTATTTTTAAAAGAAGAAAAAAAGGAAAGACAGCTAG
>SJYC01060290.1:0-70850 GCA_006408675.1 Madoqua kirkii | reverse complement strand
TGTCAGTATACTGTATTGGTGTTTTTCTTTCTGGCTTACTTCACTCTGTATAATTGGCTCCAGTTTCATCCATCCCATTAGAACTTATTCAAATATATTCTTTCTAAGGGCTGAGTAATACTCCATTGTGTATATATACCACAGCTTTCTTATCCATTCATCTGCTGATGGACATCTAGGTTGTTTCCATGTCCTGGCTATTATAAACAGTGCTGCAATGAACATTGGGGTACACGTGTAAAGAAAGTGTTTTCTCTTCATCAAGTCAGTTGAGAATAGATGTAACTAATAGTTTTTGTTTGGGGTAGATTCTTATTCTCTGCCCCCCTCCTCATAACTCCCCTCCCCCATTCTCTAATGTGGACACACACATTCTCAGATCTCTTAATTGTAAGTAAACTGACTTTCAAGTCAGCTATAAAAATACACCATAGCCTTTACCACCACTCCATTCACATATTTCATATACGTGGGATTTATTTTTATATGGTAATGAAATAGGGACCTAGTTTTATTTTCATCTGTAGATACTCAATCATCAAATAAAGCATCTTTTCCTAATGACTTGAAACATCCCACCTTTGCCCTATGTATCACTCCCCTTTGTATGTGGTTCTACTTCTTGACCGTTCTGCCCACTGGTCTGTTTGTTTCTTCTCACAGCCATAGGTTTTGATTTGAACGGATGTGGTAGCTTGGAAAATGATAGATAGCCATGACTTAATCCCTGAAACTTGTACATGTTACCTGTTTTGGAGAAAGGCGTCTTTACTAGTGTGATTTAGCTAAGAATTCTGAGAGGAGGAAATCACCTTGGATCGTCAGAATGAACCCTACGTGCCATCACTGATGTCCTTAGAAGGCAAAAGAGGAGGCCACGTGACCGCGGAGACAGAGACAGGGGAGGCGTTTCAGGAGCGGGCGTGCCGCCGCCTCCAGACGCGGAGAGACAGGGACGGCTTCCCCCGGAGCTGCCGCGGGGCAGGGTCCTGGGGCCCCGGGACTTCCGACGCAGAGCTGTGACAGGAGGCATGTCTGCCATTTGAAGGTACCAAGTGTGCAGCAGTGTGCTATGGCACCAGTAAGCCACTAACAGAGTAACTTTTTGTATATTTAAATGGTAAGTTGGCTCCCTAATTATTACTCTTTACCAAAAATGTCTTGGCTTTTTAAAAATCATTTAGTTTTCCAATGGAATTTTAATTATTCTGACCAGATGCAATTCAGATTGAAATTTCATTAAATTTATACATTAAAGGAGAATGAATTTTTATGTATTTTTATGAAGTGCATCCTCCTTCCCAGGAGTATGATCGTTTTCTCATTGATTTTTGAAAAATTTCATAGTTTTCTTCATTTCTAACATGTATTTTCTCATTTATTCCTGAATATATTTTTTCATTATTACAAATAATAATTTCTAAGTTGATATTTCAATATGGAGAAAGGCTATTTGTTGATTTTGTACATTTATCCAATCCCTCTCCCATACAACTTTCATGTTCTCTTAATGAATTTAATAGTTGTTTCAGTGGAGTCTCTTGAATTTTGTAAGGACACAATAATTATTTTATTCACCAGTTTTATTATATCAATTAGCACTTGCTAAACAGTATTCAGTTGTAACAGTAATAGAAGTTATCCATAACTTTTTTATAATTTAATGGGATTCATTTCAGGGTTTTACTATCTTTTTTCACTTTTTTTGGCTAGACTGCACAGCTTGTAGGTTATTAATTCCTGGACCAGGAATTGAACCTGGGTCCCCTGCAGTGAAAGTGCTGAGTTCTAACCATCAGACTGCCAGGAAATGTTCAACGATTCATTTTCATGTTTTTTATTAACTATATCTTTATCCTGCTTCCTTCTATTTAAATTTTACTTAGAATTTTTAAGGAGAATGAATGCTGGATTTATAAAGCACTTCAATTTCTTGTGGTATAATCATATGGCTTTTCCTCTCTTTAATTTATTGAGGTAAGGAAGTAGGTTGATATATTTCAAAATTTGAAATTTACTTAAATTCTTTGAATAAGATTTCTTTGATTGCCACATTTGACTGTGGCATTGTTATTCTATTTCACCGAAATTTTTGGCTGACACTTTACAAAGTTGACTCAGAGCTTTATTTTTTATATAAGCCTTATCAGATTTTGTATTGAGTTTATATAATAAAACAAATGTATATCTTTCTGTCATTTATATGCTGTCTCCAATCATTTCAATTGCCAAGAAATTCCTATATTTTAAAAGTTAGATTAAACTTGACTATGAAACTATATGGGCTTAGTGATTTTTTTAAATGGTAGATATGTAATTATTTTAATATCAACTTACTTGTTATTGCCTAACCAGATATTTTAATTCGTGTTGAGCCCATTTTACTTGATTATACTTATCAAGGTAATAAAATTTTTATACTATAGCTATATATATAATTTTCTAATACAAATGTAAGTCTCTCATGGGTCTGCAGTTTTTCTTCTTCATGCAACACACTGAACATTTCTGCCTTTTTTTCACTTGTCATGCTTGTCACTCAATCTCATTCATCCCTTCAGTGAAATTGCTTTTGTTTGATGTTTCCTTCCTATTGTGCTTTTTCTATTCTATTCTTTTTTTTGAGAGTTTACAATTGCATCTTTCCTCTGGTTTTTTTTTTTTTTTTTGGTTTATCATATATGTCCTAATATCTTCATTTGAAAGATGAAGTTCACTTTTTATGGTCTTTTATAAATAATAAAACAATAAAGACATATTTTTGCATAATATATTCTTAGCTACATCCAATAATTTTTTGTACAAAGTGTTCTTTTTATTTTACTCTCTCCCTAGTATTTTTAAATACTGTGTGAATTTAGCTGAATTTTCTCATGGATATAATAATTATTTAGAAGAATACTTTGAGCTTTCTTATAGTTAATGCCCTCTATGGCCTTTTTATTGCTGATTTGTAGCTTAACTGAGTCTAATCAGACAATGTAGTCTATAAAAATCTCTCCTTGGATTATTTCAATAAGATTTTCAATGTGGCTAAGTACATGATCAATACTATTCCCTGGTGGCTCAGAGGTTAAAGCATCTGCCTCCAATGCGGGAGACCCAGGTTTGATCCCTGGGTCAGGAAGATCCCCTAGAGAAGGAAATGGTAACCCACTCCAGTATTCTTGCCTGGAAAATCCCATCGACGGAGATGTCTGGTAGGCTACAGTCCACGGGGTCGCAAAGAGTCAGACACAACCGAGCGACTTCACTCAAGTACATGATCAATACTATTAGTTGCTCCATCAAAACAGGGAAGAATGTATACTTTCTGTTTCTAGTTTACAAAGAGAAAGGCCTTATCCATTTGGTAGCATGTTTCTAGTTAGCTGAGTTTAATGTTTTCTTCAGTAAATTGTTTATTTGCTATTTGGAATTCAGAAAGCTACTTATCAATTATCAACAGCTCTATTAGTACTTTTCCAAAGTTTCCTTAAACTTATAATGTGCTTTTGTTTTCATTTTATTTTTTGATTTGTATATGGCAGATATTTAATGCAGACAATTTTGCAACTATTATATCTTCTTTGTTGAATAAAACTTTCACCATTACTTATTCTTCTTTTACCTGTTTGATGTTTTGCTTTTTTATGTCATTTTATCTGGTGTTAATAGTCTCAACTTTACTTCATTTTTATTTTATTCTCTGGTATATATTTGATAAACTCTTTATGATGCATATTTTATCATCAGTTCAATCTGATCATCTGCTCTGAAAGAAGAATTCAGCTGATTTATGTTTATTTTAATAACTAATGTATGGTTTGTGTCCAGACTATTTTATGTTTGCTCTCTGTTACACCGTTTTCTTTTTCCCTTGTGATTATAAATACGGAAAAGCAGGAGCCATTACTGGTCTTGTCTTTCTGTACTTTGCACATTCCTATCTTGAGATCCATGTTGTGAATCAATTCTAATTTGTTAAACTGTGTCCTTGAATACTTTCCTCAAGGTTCAGAAAGTTTTATTCTCTAGATATACTCTCTGAGACTTTGGAACTCTGAAAATGGATGCTGTTTCCAGTCGTGGCATACGATATTACAGCTGGGTATAGAGTTAGAGAACTCTCCAAACTGCTTATTAATGAGAAGTGCAGGGCTGACCTACCAAGTGCACTTGCTAATCCTTTCACACATGAGGTCCAGTAGCAGCCCAGCCCACTGGTGCTTCTTTTCTAGGCTTACAAGGGTCACAAGTTCAGAGAATCCCTCTAAGGCTCACAAGTCCCAGATAAGTAGGTGCATCCTTCTCCAAGGCCCTCATGGATGAGCCCCCCTGGGTAGCAGTAAAACCTATAGACTTCAGTCTAGGCTGCGGAAGAAGCCAGCCAGTTCTGTGTGGGTTCCTTAGCTTCTGTTGCTGGCTCCCCTCTAAAGCTCAGAAACAATGTGCCCTCAGGGATTTTCCTCTGACTCTCAGCCTATTTTATTTTCACAAAAAGAAAGCAGAAGGGGTGGAAGTACAGAGAGGCATTCTGGCACGTGGCCCCAGGATACCATATTGCCTATGTACTGAGTTGGCCAAAAATTTTGTTTGGATTCTGCTATAACATGATGTTACAGAAAAACAACCCAAACAAACTTTTTGTCCAACCCAGTACTTCATATTTCTATGACTTGTACACATTTTTTTATTTTATCTTCCCAACAATCTGCAATATAGAGAGGGGGTGGACTGTGACCCTGATTTACAGTGGAGAGCACAGAGGCTCAGGAAGTGGTCTGCTTCTCCAAGGTCACATGGCTAGTGAGTTAACAGGACAAAACAGAACAAGGGTTCAAGTGTTCTGACATCTACTGCAGTAATTTTCTTTTACTCTAAGAGTTTTTCAGAAGTGCAGTTTGCTTTTGCTTGGTTCCAAAACACATTAAACAGGATATACGACCTGACATGGGGGTGGGGGAAATCACTCTTCTGTTACCTTAGCAACAAAAAAGCTAAAATAATTCTTAGGTATTCAATAATTGTTCCTCTTTTTAGTCCACTGTCTGTTTTTCTTGACATTCTATGTTCCTACTCAGAGAGGTGTTCAGTTATGGGTGCAAACCAGTGATGGGTTTGAGAGTCCACATGATTCTCTTTGAATCATGGATGATTTCTGGATCAAAGAGGATTATGGACAATTATCTCCGGCGCCAGTGGTAAAGAACCTGCCTATCAATGCAGGAGACGCAAGAGATGAAGGTTCTATCCTTGGGCCAGGAAGATCCTCTGGAGAAGGAATGGCTACCACTCCAGTATTCTTGCCTGGAAAATTCCATGGACAGAGGAACCTGGCAGGCTATAGTCCATGGGGTTGCAAAGAGCTGGACACAACTGAGCATGCACCTTTTTTGTCACAGTTATCATTCACAAGATTTGTCTCAAAACTTACTCTGTTTTAAGAATCACAAGGAAGGGGAACACTGCAGCACAGAGAGAGAGAGCTGGCCTTACTTCACAATCTAAGCTTTCAGCACAAACATGTAAGGATGTTGAGGAATAGGTACACACTCATTAAACCATCCTTATGCCAGAGGACTTCTAATATTTTATAAAATCCAAATTCCTGATACTTAGGTAGAAAAGTTGAAGAAAAGTGGGTCTGAATCAGTGCAAGTGTGCTAAGTTGCTTGAGTCCTGCCAGCTCTTTGCGACCTTATAGATTGTAGTCCACCACCCTCTGCTGTTCATGGGATTCTCCAGGAAAGAATACTGGAGTGGGCTGCCACACCCTTCTCCAAGGACCCTTCCCCATTCAAGGACTGAACCTGCCTCTCCTACAGTTCCTGCCCTGCAGGCAGATTCCTTACCATTGAGCCACAGGAAAGATCTCCAATCAGTGGTTTAGAGCTTCTCAAACTTTGCAAACGTTGGTTGCTCATGCTCAGGGTAACCCAAATTGCTTAGTGAAGTTAGCTACACAGCTCAAACTGAGTCCCGTTTGTTTCAGGAAGCCTTACATACTTGGGGACAGCAAGCGGTGTGTGTGTCTGTGTGTATGCTGTGCGTGTGCTGTGTGTGTGTGTCAGTCATGTCTGACTCTGCAACCCCATGGACAGTGGCTTGACTCCTCTGTCCATGGAATTGTCCAGGCAAAAATACTGGAGTGGGTTGCCATTTCCTTCTCCAGGGAATCTTCCGAACCCAGGGACTGCATACATCTCTTGTGCCTCCTGCATTGGCATGGGGATTCTTTACCACTGAGCCACCTGGGAAGCCCAGAAAGGCAGATGGAGAGGGGATAATTTTTTTTTCTTAAAGCTGGAACTTCTTGGAAGCACCCTTTTAGGTGTTGCCAGCTATAGAATTGATCATGCATGTTTCATAAAAGTAGAAAAGAAATTATTTGAGGGTGGAGATGGGGGCAAGGGTTGAAAAGGAAAATAGGAAAGTACAAATATAAGAAAGAACATTCAATGCATCATCCACAAAATGCAACAAAAAAATCCAAACAGACTCTACGAAGCATCTGTGAAAACCTCAGGAGGAGATCTCTTTTCTCCTATAGAGTGAAGGGGCTGGAAGAGTTGAGATACATGGCATCATTGAGAGGCATGGGAGTAACAAAAATAACCAAAATCACAACCCAGAGGGAGTCAAACATTGGCTTGATCCTTTAGCAAAGCTCTATAAAAGCCAGCTGCATCATTTACATTCAATGACCAGAGAGAAGCTACAGAGCTGCCAACATCCTTTGGGATACACCTGGATTTGATCTTGATAGTAAAGAACTCCCAAAAGAGATCAAGGGTCAGAGGTCGTTTGGGAGATATGTGGCCTCGTTTGTTCATAATCAGAACTCCTCTGTGAGTCTCTTTCTGTTTTGTAAGTTTACTTGTATCATTTCTTTTTAGATTTCAACCATTATGTAAAATCTAATTCTAGAAACTAAATAATACATCATAATAGAAACAAAAGTAATAAATACTCAAAATTATCCCTCTGATTCTTTAAGGGCACTTTCCAATCTCTTCCTTCTTGAGGTTATTGGCAGCAATGGGATCTGTGTGGTGGATCTTAGCTCTCGGCTCCTGACCTCAGGCTGGTAGCTTGAAATTAGTCATAGTGGGAGTATTTATACCAGGATATTCAGCAAATGCTACAAATGAAGGCCTTTCCCCCCAGAGAGCCAGTTGTTAAACACTGTACAGCACTGGGATAAAGCTTTTCTCCCAGATAATTGCAACCAGCGTAATTTTAACCACGGCCCAAAGCAAACACAGGCCTGGACACAGCTGGGAAAAACCTTGCAGAGCAGACAGACGCAGCCAAGACAACTTGAGGATGACGACAAGGCCAGCGGGGCTGGACGTCACTAGGAGCAAACTCCTCAACCGTGCTGGCCAGACGGCCTGCAGGCCCTGTGGTTGATCCCTTTGAAGGGAAGGGATTCAGTGCTCAGAGCTTTCTCAGCCTCCCAAAGACATACAACCCAGAACAGCCTGCAGCAGCCCTTCAGCACTGGCCACTGGGAGGAAAAGAAGTCCAGATGGTCATTAAGGGAAATAAACTAGCATTAAATTTTTGTTAGATTTCTGAAAAACCCAGTCTCCTCACAACCTCACCACCGCAGTCAGCATCTGGAGAAACTGGCCTCCTGAGGTGGGGTGGGAGGCAACTGAGAGGGCTCGTCGCTCCTAGCTTCTGTCAGGAGTTCCTCAGCCCTTGGATGCATCTGGCCTCATCCGTGAGTCAGTCTTGACCAACACAGGCAGAAAAGCACATCCTTCAACTGGTCTAATCACAGGCTCTCTCCGGGATTTACTCAGCTGCATCTCCACCTGATCCCTGCCCTGTTTACTCTGACTTGACGTCAAGTGCTCCTGATTCCCTTGGTTTTCACTCTGTCTCTGCATCTCTGTTGGGTCTGCAGCATCGAGCAGTGGCCTGCCATGTATGGCCCTGATGACGTATCATTCTCAGCTTCCAGCTGGTCCTCCATCCAACCGCACAGACATAACACCTAGAGATTTGCCGCAGCACAGCCTGCTCAGCAGATGCAAACCCCTTCGGTTCTGAGGCCACCCATGCTGTGTTTGGTATCCCCATTTGGACAAGATAAATTGGACTTGGGGTCACCCTTCTGGAAGAAGAGAGGCAGCTCCTTGCAGGGCCCTTCTAAGCCAGGGTGATAGAGCTGGCTCCAGAGGGACCATCTGCCTATTTATCTTGGAGGAAACCTCCGTGTTAAATTTAATTTCGAGACTAAGTGAAGTCTATTTCTAAGCATAAAAACTGGACTCCCAGAACAAAGAAGGCTATCTTTATTTTAGTTCAGTTATGAGAGTTGGCAATTTTGGTTGGTTTGGAACTTATTTTTTTGAAGACCTGGTCTTTTTGTCTTTGTTTATTTCTCTGCAGTCACATTTATTAAGGTGTAAATTACATACAATAAAATTTACTTTTCTGACATACAGTTCTATGAGTATTAACAAATACATGCGATCCTGTAATTACCACCCAATCAAGACATAGGGCAGCTTCATCACAGTAAACATGTCCCCACGCCCCTTTGTAATCCAGCCTTATAATACTCAAGAAACTATCAATCTAGTTTCTATCCCTATGGTTCTGCCTTTTCCAGAATATCATATAAATGAAATCATATAGTATCTTTCCTTCTTAGTCTGATGTCTTTCACTTGGAATAATGCATGTAAGAATAAAATTTTCCATTTCACTTCTTCATAGTCTAGCTAACAATTCCAGGGCATGTGTCAAGGCTGTTCTAAGGTATGTTCAGGAAACAATGGAGACAAGCACAAACATTGCCAAGAGGTCACAGAAGTCTTCTCAGAGGAAGAAAACTGCAACTCAGGTCAGCAAAGTCAAACACAGCCTCCTAAGGTAAAGAATGAACATACAGACAAAGGAATCAATTCCCAAGGATGAGGAGACATTAAAGCAAAGAGCTTCCAGACTTCCCTGGTGGTCCAGGTTAAAGCTTTACTTTCCAGTACAAGGAGTGCAAATTCGATCCCTAGTTGGGAAGCTAAGATCCCACATGCCTTGTGGCCAAAACACCAAAAAACATAAAACAGAAGCAATATCGTAACAAATTCAATAAGGACTTTTAAAATGATCCACATCAAAAAAAAATCTTTGATAAGACAAGCAAAAATACAAAGAGCTTCCTTCCTAAAAAGAGAAGCTATTGAACAGCAAAGGATCCCATACTTTAGTCTAGAGATCAGGGAAAACATAAGTCTGCAACTCTAAAACACAAATGAAAAGGATACATGCGTCTAACCAGCCAGGACTCCAATTTCATTCCAACAAACACCCCTCCATTTGCTAGGACAGGGACAAAGCAGCAGAAACTTTTCGAATTGGAAATCAATCAGCTTAACAAACAAATTCTACAGCAAACCTCAGCCTGAATTGAGCGTTTGAAGAAGTAAGATAGGGGACCAGAGAAGAGCTGAGTTCTAGCTCTGAATTTTCCCGGACACATAAATGTGAGAAAATCCATGTATTTTGTAAGGGGGTTATATATCCATTAGCTTTCCCATCGCAAATGTTAACAGGACAAAATTGAAAAAAAGAATCTGCAGAGTTTTGGCCAAGTGTCTCAGGGTATCAGATCAGCTCCGTGGCCAACCAACAGCTTTATAGTGGGCAAGTCTTGTAACTCTTCGGGTCCTTCCTCATTTCTGTTACAAAAAAAGAGAGGAAAGGAATGAGGTTGGATCAAACCATTTCATAAATTCCTCCTAGCTCTTCTGTTTTCTAATTTGTAAATGACGTCAAAAACATTGGGCTTAAGGAAACTTGCCGCACTTTCAGAAACGGGGCTGGAATAAAGGCGCCATTCACGGCCCCAGAGGTCGGGAAACACAATGGGGCTTTTTGTGGAGTTGTGGGTGGAAGGGTGGAGAGAGAGTCTGGGAGTTCTGGAGTCTGGTGTTCTCTCTGTCCACTGATCAAGGAGTCACTAAAACTATGGTAGCAATAGTGAAAGTAGAAAAGCAAAAAATAGAGCACCCACGAAGTCCAGTAATCTTCCTGTAACTCCACGAGGTACAACAGAAAGAGCTCCAGAGGCCACTGTCCTGACGAAACTGTCTTTGGTAGAGGGCAAACTCCAGTCCTCATTCTCAGCAGCTCGGATAACGTGGTGGCCAGCTGTCGTGGTCTTGGACTACTAGAAACACTATCATATATGAGGCTGGAACCACGGGTCTTGGGCTCCAGAAGAAACAGGACAGCTTCCAAAAGGAAGATCATTTCCCAATTCCCTCCTTTTATCACTGCCTCTCTGCAAGCCTTCCCCCTTCAGTCCCCTGCCCTGTGTCTGTCCCCACCCTATAGTTACAGCACAATCCCAGGAGGACCCCTCCCTCCCTGTGGGTGGTACAGGGCCTCTTCCCAGCTCCCTGTGCATAGAAGTGGTGCCCTGTTGCATCGGGAAGTCCAGCAGGATGACGGCTGTGGTCTTAGCAAGAGGCCTGGATTCCCAGAATGCCAGGGCCACAGGGACCCAGAAAACACTACGCTCACTGGTGTTCAGCCTGTTTTTAACATACAGCAAAAACCAAAGTGAAAAATTGTTAAAAGCAGCAGAAATGGAGCCTTGTGAGGTGGGGCGATTCCTAATATGCTCAGCTCCTTACCTTCAGCAGACATACATGTGTGCTTGACTGCGCGCGTGCACACACACACACACACACACACACACACACACACACACACACACTCTGTCTCTCTCTCTCTCTCTCTCTCTCAAGTGCTGCTAGGGAAATAATTTTTTTTAAGTCTTCTCCCAATCCAGAAATCCTCCCCACAAAGTCAGTTATTTCCAGGTAAGCATTAAACCAGGGCGTGAAGCACATCACAGGCCACCTGCTGAGTGAGAGACTCGGAGGCAGGAAGCCGACGTGCTGGCCGTTCACTCAGCCTAGTGACACAACAGCGAAACACGTTTTCAAGATAAACAATAACGAGCCCTCAGGGTGGAGGGCTTGACAGGCCTACTGCTCACACACAGTCCACCCTAACTTTACCTGGGGACTGCAGTGACCGCCTGTGTGTTGCTATGAATGTGTGTGCTCAGTCGTGTTCAATTCTCTGCAACCCCTTGGACTGTAGCCCGCCAGGCTGCTCCGTCCATGAGATTTCCCAGGCAAGAACACTGGACTGGGTTGCCCTTTCCTTGTCTAGGGACCTTCCCGACCCAGGGATTGAACCTGGGTCTCTTGCATCTCCTGCACTGGCAGGTGGACTCCTTACCACTGAGCCACGTGGAAGCGCCTGTGTGTTGCTAATCGCCCAGAACACAGGACTCTGTTTTGCACCTTGAAGGGACTTGGGCTCCTGCCCTTCCCCAGAGACCAGGAGGTAGTGTGCTGTCTCCCTTGAGTTTTACCATCAGCGATTTTGCTTTTGGGCCCTCAAAGAAGCCTTTCCTGGTCCTAAAGCTAGCAAAGACTTACTTTATTTCTAAAGTAAATATTCTGTCATCTCCTAAGGTAAATGTTCTGACAAGGGGAGAAAAGCCCCCCGGCCGCCTTATTTTTACCAGGACGAATTAGGCCTCTTAGGTTTAATTCGTGTTTGTCCTTAATGGTGCATGCACGGACACACATACTCACTCACAGCACTCATTTGAATCGGCAGTGATCCTGAACTCAACTGTCTGATTCCTGCTGTGCGGAGACAAGCCAGGTTCACTCTGGGTGAGGACTTCCTCGGCAGTGCTGGGGCCAAGTTACAAGGCTAGCTGGTTTGTCTGCTGCCTCCCCGCCTCTGCTCTCAAGCAGGGACCCCCATCCTGGCTACACTAGAGAACAACGCCACAGTGCGGACCCATCCTGGATCAATCAAATCCCGAGCCCAGAAGATGAGGCTGCACTCTTTCTTCTGTCCTTACCTGCCCACTTCTTCTTATTATTACTCAACTAAAGAAGAAGCTTCCCCTAGGCAAAAGGAAGCCTCCGCCTTCATCTCCATAGCCCAGCCCTGCACATCTGGGCAATCCTCATCTCCAAGACGAAGTCAATGGCACTTGGCAACAGAGATGAGGTTTTCTTATTGAGGGTGAAGAGGTCAAACTGTCTGTCTTAGTGGTTCTCAGTCTTTAGCGTATGTTGGAATCACCTGGAGGAATTGTTAAAATTTAACATGTTGCTGGATGCACTCGGAGTTTCTGAGTTAGCAGGCCAGAGATTCTGCATTTCTCCTAAGTTTCAGGCTGCTGCTGCTGCTGCTTCTGCTGGCTTAAACACGACATTTTCAGAAGCACTTGGCTGTCTCACTGCTTTCTTTTCTCTTTCCTCCTTATGGCACAAGCAAGGGAAGAAGACACCAGGGTGCCGCCCTCTGTTACCACCCGAGCTTGCCCATAGTTTGGGGTAACTCTTGAAAGATGCTTCACAAGGCTATTCTTCAGGTAGTTTTCAGAAGAAAATCTACATCAACAGACTTGGTGGCTTTGAGAGAGGTCCCTGCCTGCTCACCACTCCGTCTGAGAAAGCTCTTTGTAGACTGCACAGGGAGAGAGGGTTGCTGGTGGGAGCTGGCTGCAGACAACATTCTTGTTTTCATTTTGTTGTTTTCCGCTCCACTCCCATGAGCTGGTAGTTTTCTCACTACCCTGAGCCGACTCTTTTACTTGCCGCCAGGAAATGGGGGTCTATCACCAAATAGCGAAGAACAAGAGAACTTTAGAAATGTAAAATTATGGCCCAGTTTCCAGTGTTGCAGCGCCATCGAAGACAGTAAATAAATAAGAGCCAGTCTGAAAATACTGAGGAATTCGAATTGACTGGAGGAATCAGAGCTGTGCTTTAGCTAAAACTGGAGGAAGCTGGGAAAGACAATATACACCAAGTCAAGAAAACGTTCACTTTACAAAACAAACAAAAGAAAGGCAAAGGGAAACAGGAAAGGGGAAAGTGGAGAGATGCAGGAAAACTGAAAAATGGAGACTAACGATTTGAATACATCTGGTTCTGATTCAAACCAAATGTAGGTAAGATATCTCAGATCATTTTAAGTCCAATGTTTTTGCCAAAGTCTCTGCCCAACTCAATACTAACATTCTCATGATGGCCCCTGGCCCTCAGCTCCTACTTCTCTTGAATGAGTTTCAAGTTCATGATAAGGTGGCTGGCTTGAGCAAATAAAAATACAGGGCACGCAGATAAATTTAAATTTCAGATATTTCAAATATTCCATGGTGTACACTTATACTAAAAAGGTTTTCATTCTTTATCTGAAATTAAAAATCTAATCAGGCACCCTGAGTCTGTAACCTACATCATCACACCAGTCTTAATGCATAGTTCTATATAAACTCAGGCATTGGGCGCTGCTCTTATTCCTTATTTGCCAAAAACCAAGCCAACCACCTGTAGCCTTTCCTACAGTTCCCAGATGATAGAAGGGTTAATATCACAGCAGCACAGCTAACACTGAATGTGGGGCCTAGCCTTTGCCCAAAGGCCCTCTGCCATTACCACAGTCTGGATTTCACTTGCCTCCACTTTCATTGTCTGCCATCACTTCCTTTTCTTACTCTTCTTACACGTGAACTCCACTTCACTTCAAATGCCAAATATTTCTAAACCTTGCATTGTTTTATTTTTCCTGGCCTTCATCTGGGTCTCCTTTTGCACCCCCAAATAGTATCTCAGAGTATCATCTAGAAGTTTTAAACACATATGGATGACGGAGGTCAATCCCACTCTAAAGCCAATTATATTAGAATATTAGGTATTTAAAACTCCAAAGAATTCCTGGCTTCCCAGGGGGTGCCGGCAGTAAAGAAGCCACCTGCCAGTGCAGGAGACACAAGAGACTTGGGTTTGATCCCTGGATCGGGAAGATCCCCTGGAGGAGGAAACGGCAACCCAGTCCAGTGTTCTTGCCTGGAAAATTCCATGGAGAGAGGAGCCTGGTGGTTGTAGCCATGATGTCGCAAATAGTCAGGCATGACTGAGCACGCACTCATGCAGTGAACCCTAGGGCTGCCCGGGTGGGCAGTGGTGAAAAGCCCACCTGCCAGTGCAGGAGACTCAGGTTCAGTCTCTGAGTTGGGGAAATACCCTGGAGAAGGAAATACCAACCCATTCCAGTATTCTTGCCTGGAAAATTCCATGAGCCTGGCTACAGTCCAAGTTGCAAAAGAGTCAGACATGACTTAGCAACTGAACAACAATGAAATCTAGTGTGCAGCCAAGGCTGAGACATATTCACCTAGATAAGTGTTTCTCTAACATTAATTTACCCAAGAATTAGGGAAGATCTCACCAAATTGCAGGTTCCAGTTCAGTAGATGGGCATCCAGCTGGAAGTGGTGCATTTCAACAACTCCCTGGGTGATGCTGAAGCTGCCGGTCAGAGGACTTTATCAGTCACAAAATCTCAGAGGGAATCAAGTGACAGGTGTTCAGATCCTCCTTTGAAGGGAGGGTTCATCACTGACAGATGGAGCAGATTCTAGACACAGTGGCTAGAATGCCAGCTCCCAGGGTGGGCAGTTGGATATACATGGCATCATGAAGGTAGAACAGCATTTCTTGGCCCCATTAGCTTCCTCAGCATCTAAGACTTGAACTGAGATGTTTACATCCAAGTACTTCCTTAAAAAATTAGACCCAACATTTATGTCTCTTTTCTTGTTTCAAAGTACTTTCCAAAGCAACAGCTTGGTGGCCTCACCCTCTTTGGAAAATATACAAGAGAGTTACAAGTCCCCGTTAGACATGTAACTGAAGGTCGGGTCTGGCTGCTTGCCGCTCCAAAGCCAGAAGACTCAGGTTGGTAGAAAGGAAAGCTTGTTTTATTTTGCATACTAGCAACTGTGGGGGAGCGAGGGGACTCCTGTCCTAAGGCTGACTCCTTTCCCCTGACAATCAGTGGGCAGGTTTTTGGGCTGAGGGCAGGGGCTACATGTAAACACAGTACAGGTAGCTCTGACAGTCAGCTTGCAACTGGCCACTGGTGGTGTGAACAGCAGCATCTTGATTGTTTCAGGTACAGTTACTCTTCAGTTCCAGGGTCATTTTGCTCACATTTCTTTGAGACCAGTTCTCAGAATTATGGCAGCTTATGTCACAGCTACAGACTGGTCATCATGTAGTTAACCTCTCCACCTTGGCGGGGGCGGGGAGGTTTCAGTATCTATAAGACAGCTCACAGGACATGGCTCAATATATTATCTCTAGCCCTTGGAGAGGAACTAATGATCCCTGACTTTGCCTACTGCCCAAACTATTGTTGTTTTCTCCTATTTGAGTGGTTCCTTTGTTTCTGCATTTTCTCACTTCTCTGATGAAACTTATTCTTTGGTTAAAGTTTTTCCGCAGACAAAAGGCAGGCAGAGGACATGGAGTGGGGTGGGGTGGGCTGGGGGAAGGACCATAAGGTCTTGCTCCATTTCAGATGGATGTAAAAAGGAGGCCCAATGATAATAGACACAGGATCATTATTAAAGATGTTTCTATTAAAGCCAGATGTAGCCTCTAATTTATATTATGATTGATGATGAATCAGTGCTCCTCAAATACTCCTGTGCACACAAATCCCTGAAGTCTTAAGAAAATGCAAACTGATTTAGCAGGTCCAGGTGGAGTCAAGGGTGGGTGGGGATCAGGTTTCAGGTGATGTGATGTCCATGGACCTCACTTTGCATGTCAAGGAATTCATCTCAAGCCAGTGGACTCTGCTCTGACGAGTGCACTTGGCTTTCTCAGCTGGGGCCTCATTATTCTCCTGTGAGATTAAGCATTTAGCCAGCCTAGTGGCTGAAGGATGGGCTGAGAGTTCTGTTCTCTGGCACTGTTTATCTCCATTAAAAGGTCAGACACAATGCTTTGGAAAAAATGCGTTTTTTCCTCAATGTACCAGTGGGCTTTAGTCCATGAGGTCACTAAGAGTCGGACACGACTGAGCGACTTCACTTTCACTTTTCACTTCCATGCATTGGAGAAGGAAATGGCACCCCACTCCAGTGTTCTTGCCTGGAGAATCCCAGGGACGGGGGAGCCTGGTGGGCTGCCGTCTATGGGGTCCCACAGAGTCAGACACGACTGAAGTTACTTAGCAGCAGCAGTGCCCTAAGTTATCTTCTAAAAAATAAAGTAATATGTAGTCTCAACATTTCAGCCTTCAGAATGTTATCTCAGTGCTTCCTATGGGACATGATCTGCAGCACTTGTGTGCAAAGGAAAAGATTTACAAACTCAGTATTGATCCATATCTTTTACTATACTATCACCACTTGAACACAGGTCTCTGAAAAACTCACAATTTCTACTTTGCAAGTATAACCAATCTATGTTTCTGCTTAAAATTCACTCTCACCTTTAAAATAAACGCATTCTCTTGGTTTGTGCGAGGAAGAAAGAAAGGGCCAACTTTCTAAAAATGAATTCCAAGTTAAGAATTCAGGCAGCTCTTGATGTCAAAATCAAGATGTCAGAAAGGAAGGGTGTGTTTATTTGGCAAAAGATTTCAGTTGACAGTGTCCTTAAAAATCATCCTCTTACAGTTCCCAAAAGAACTAATAGAAAAGTTTCTCAAAGGTCTCCAAAGCTCTCTTCACTCTTGTTTTGGGAGGGAGAGAGAAAAAAATGAAACATCATCTCTTCCATACACACCATGTACTCAAACACCCACACTCACTGTTGTCTTTGATTAGAGGAAGGTACCACATTTTTCAGCAATTGACGGAGAATAACGGTGCTTCCTTTCCCCTCCTACAGCCACTGCCTCCCTGTTTGTGGAAGATTTATGGCATTAATAGCCCCAGTTTTGCACTCCTCCCGTGACTCTGGACTTGGCCATCTGACTTGGCTCTGCCAATGGGAGATCTGCAAGCTAGACGCAGACACTTGTAAAAGCACAGTATCTGCCTTCGCTCTTCTCTCAGTACACGCCTCCACTGTGCCGTGGGAGCATTACGAGACACATACAGAGAGCAGGGTGATACGAGGCAGACCTACCCCAGCCCTCTCCCAGCTAAGCATGAGAGAGAGCCCCAGGAAACAGCCGAACCCAACCCGCATCAGCAGAGCAGACTGGCTAACTCCTAGACTCAGAAGTAATGCATGACTTTTTCCAAAACACTGTGTCTTGTGGGACTAGTTCCACAGAAACATACACTAAAAACACGTTTGCCATCATCCTCTGAGAGTGGGAGAGCCATTCTTTCCCAAGTCTGACAAGACTTGTGACTCCTTCCATGAAGGGGTCCTAAATCTAAACACCTATAGATGACAAGTAGGAAATTTTAAAATGTGAAACTATTCAATCAAAAGACAGCACAGTAGTCATCTCAGATAAATGAAAACATACAATGTATCAAAAAACATTCATACACGGTGCTGCTTATGTCTTTAAAAAACTGTATCAGCCAATTAAAAATGTATCAGTTAGCTTAGTATGGCCCACGGGCCCCCAGAGCTGAAGTCTAATTTCTAGAAACTCTAGAAAACAGGCATGTTTCATCTCAGAAACAGGGATGTAAATGCCTTGGCCAGATTACTACAAGTGGTTGAAGATCAATCCAGGACTTGAACCAGCTCTCTTTCCACCACCCTGTAAGGTGGTGATTTTATTAGCATCTTATTGCTAAAGTCAGTAACTAGTCCAAGATCACATTCCTGGTTAGTGGACAATCTAGGATTCAAATCCAGACCTGTCTAGTGAGCATACTTAGTATTTTGTCCCTCTGTACATTAACCATGAATGTTTCAAATGGCCCATACCAGAGGTCAGTGAACCACGGCCCAATCCAGCCACCTGTTTTTGTAAATAAAGTTTTACTGGAATACAGCCAATTATTTGCTGCTTTCCCACTGGGCTTCCCAGGTGGCTCAGTGGTAAAGAATCCACCTGCCAATGCAGGAGACACAAAAGACACCAGTTCAATCCCTGGGGCAGGAAGATCACTTGGAGGAGGAAATAGCAACCCACTCCAGTATTCTTGCCTGGAAAATCCCATGGACAGAGGAGCCTGGAAGACTATGGTTCACGGGGTCGCAAAGAGTCAGACATGACTGAGCAACTGAGCACACCCCCATGTTTTCCACTGCCATGCAGAGTTGGTCATTGTGACAGAGACCCACAAAGCTGGAAGTGTTGCCTCTCTGGCCCTTCATGAAGAAGCCTGTCAATCCCTGGCCTGGAGGCCTCACATCCTCTCTTCAAAACCACAAGGTCTCCTGGATAGCTGGGGTCTCTGGCTTGCCCACTGATGGAAGCTCTAATCCAGGCTCACTATGATTCTAGGGACATGACTGGCTCAAGGACCAAAGTGGGCAAAGCTGGAAAGCGAAGACAGTGAAAGAGCATTTTAACCTAACATTCATCCTAAAGTTCCATAATCTCAAAGTTCGCAGCAGGAAGCAACCCATCCCCTAACAACCAAATAAACAGCAGCTATAGATAGCATCCGCATAAACATACCTGCCTGCTCCTTGGCACTTGAAGCTTTTTGTTTTGTGTTTCATTCAAATATGGGAAGAAACCATCAGCAGGACTCCTCAAAGTTTCCTGTGTCTTTAATCAAATAAATGATGAGGAAAATCTGTCAATCTTACCAAATAGTCAAGCTCCACCCACCCCCCTTTTTTTTTTACTAAAAACAGGAGACAAAATTGTGATTTGAGCCTACATTGAAGAGAAGGGAGAGAAAGACATTTAAATAAAATGGTCAAGTGTTTTCACTTTTAAATAAAATGGTGAAGAGTTTTCACTCTATTCTGTGTAAGCTGAAGAGCCAAGTCCAACTGGGTACTCACTCTGGACAGAAACAGATTCCAGCTGATAATTCTATTTCCATTTTTTAAAGTGAAGTATAGCTGATTTACCATGATTCAGGTGTACAGCAAGATGATTCAGTTTTATATATATATATATATATATATATATATATACACACACACACACACACACACACACACACACATATATATATATGAAAGTGAAAATTGTTCAGTCATGTCCAGCTCTTTGTGACCCCATGGACTGTAGCATACCAATCTCCTCTGACCATGGAATTCTCCAGGCAAGAATACCGAAGTGGGTTGCCATGCCCTTCGCCAGAGCTCTTCCCGGTCCAGAGAATGAAGCCATGTCTCCTGGACTGCAGGCAGACTCTTCTGTTTGATCTCCTTTGGAATCAACCACAAACATGTTGCTGATGTTCAGTCACTCAGCTGTGCCTGACTCTTTGCGATCCGTGAACTGCAGCACGCCAGGCTTCCCTGTCCTTCACTATCTCCTAGAGTTTGTTCAAACTCATGTCCATTGAGTCAATGATACCATCCAAGCATCTCATTCTCTGTCGTCCCCTTCTCCTCCTGCCCTCAATCTTTCCTAGCACCAGTGTCTTTTCCAATGACTTGGCTCTTTGAATCAGGTGGCCAAAGTATTGGAGCTTCAGCATCAGTCCTTCCAGTGAATATTCAGGATTGATTTCCTTTAGAATTGACTGATTTGGTCTTCTATATATATATTATTTTCAGATTATTTTGCATTCTAAGTTATTACAAGATATTGACTATAGTTTTCTGTGCCACTTAGTAGGTCCTTGTTGACTATCTATTATATACAGTAGTGTGTATCTGTTAATCCCAAGTCCCTAATTTATCCCTCCCCTTCCCTCCTCTTTGGTAACCAGAAGTTTGCTTTCTGTGTGTGTGAATCTGTTTCTGTTTATCATAATAGAGAACTGGAAGACTGTGTACCAAGCCCCAAACTCATCTCCACCCAAAATGGCAAAATTCCTACTAGGGCGTAGATTCTATTTCCTCCTTTAAGAGCATGTCCCAACCAAGGTGGATAATGAATTTGTTCTGTAAGGGAGAAGTGGTCTATATTTTGTGAGTAAATCTCCTATTTTCACTCCCCACCTCTCTTGCCCTCTAGGCCCCAGATGACCCAAAGCTTTGTCAACCAGAGTCTAACATTTCGCTGCTTTGAGGATTACCTGGGTAAAAACTTTAAAATACATCTCCCTGAAAGTGAAAGTGTTAGTTGCTCAGTTGCGTCCAATTCTTTGCAGCCCCATGGACTGTAGCCCACCAGGATCCCACCAGAATTCCTTGTCCAAGGAATTCTCGGGAGTGGGTAGCCATCCCCTTCTCCATGGGATCTTCCTGACCCATGGATGGAACCCGAGGTCTCCTGCATTGCAGGCAGACTCTTTACTGTCAGAGCCACCAGGGACGTGCACATCTTTCTGGGCCCCGCCTCAAACTTGTGTAATCAGAACTTGTAATGAGTGAGTTGTAAGGCTTGGTATTTTTCAAATGTCTTGCAGGTCATTGGAGGCCATAGCTTGGTTTTAGACTCAGTCCTCTCAAAATGGTTCCTCCAGCTCACAAATGACTTTAATGAAAACCCACCTACTCTTTCCTCCTTAAATATAAACAAGAGGTTGCAGTGAGAGGCAGCTTCTCCCTAGAGTAAATAAATAGAAAAGCTTGAGGTTCCACTTAATGCAAATACTCTATGGTCCTTATTCATTATTGTTAACAGCTAGACTTCAGAAAATCTTATAGCACTTTCTGGGGCTTTCTCCCTCAGCTGTTAATTGGCAAGGTTAGCTTAGGTGCTCGAAATGCTTCTGACTATATCTCTCTCATAAACCCAGTCATGGAATAAACTCTGGACTATTTGTTTTTATTTATATCCCAAGTCTTACCCACAGACCTGCCACTTTCAAAAGACTCTCCTTGAAGACAGCTGAATCATCTCTTCCACTCTCATACCTATAGCTCAGCTGGGACCTAAGGCAGGAAGGAAAAAAGTAAAAGAGCAAAGAGAGGGAGACAAGGTCAGAGGTATAAGAATTTTCACTCTAACTCAAATCAGTTCCTCAAGGTCCTCTGTCCCCTGGGGTCAATGTCTCAGTGGTACATATTTACATGTGTATGGCATGCAAAAGATAGTCAGAGAAGACTCATAGGTAATACATGTTGGACTACAGCTAATGAGAAATTACATTCAAATATGTCACAGAATAACTAAAACCCCAGAAAGGTCTCTGTTTAGGCCAATGAGCAAAGCAAGCTGTATCAGGATAGAGTTCAGCTGGTCTCCAATGATGCAGAGTATGAGATCCAGACAGATCACAACGAGGAGAAAGTCTTCCCCAAATAAGAGAGGAATCAAAAGGCTCCTTGTGATTGGCAGCAGAAGGGGATTGAATGGTTGGAATGTGGGTCTCAAATGGGTCCAGTAAGATGTGTTGAAGAGTCAAGCAGCCATTGAGTTATGCAGGGGTTAAGCCGAACCAGAAATTTCCTTTATCTCCTACAAAACTGACAATAGAGCAGACTATACTCTGTTGATTGCTTTATGACTTGCCTTTGCACCTCACAATAACATCTTCTTTTATCAAAATATATTAATATTTAACATGCTTTTAATGATGACAATATATGCCATTATAGGAGTGTGCTATCATTTCCACCTACCCTATTGTTGATACCTAGGTTGCTTCCATTTCTCTGGCATTAAAGACAGGGCTTCACCGCAAAGCATCAAATACTGCACAGTCTCTCATCTATTCTCTTAAAAGCATTTCTAGAAATGCAAGTAAACCAAGGATGATAAGCATCCTCAGAACTATATTTACTGCCAATATTGCCCTCTAGAAAAGGATGACCACTTGGTACTTTCGCCCTTAAAGGCATGTGCATCATTCCTGTGTGAGATCACTGGTAAGGATAAGCAGAGAATTGTGGGGCCCTGATTCTTCTCTAATGGAGAATAGCTGACCACTGGGAAGCCTGATTTTGTTTTAGGTACAGTTGGGCGCTCTTATAGTCAAGGATTCCTCAGAAGCAGACCCTGAGACAAGGATTCAATTACAAGTGCTTATTTGGGAATTGATCCCAGGAAATACTATTTGTAGGGGAGGAAGGAAAATGCAAGACAGGATATGAAAGGCAGTGAATAAAGGATATTGTATCAAGCAAGTGGGGCTTCCCTAGTAGCTCAGCTGGTAAAGAATCCACCTGCAATGCAGGAGACCCCAGCTCAATTCCTGGGTCAGGAAGATCCGCTGGAGATAGCATAGGATACCCTCTCCAGTATTCTTAGGTGTCCATGGTGGCTCAGAGGGTAAAGAATCCACCTGCAATGCAGGAGAACTGGGTTTGATCCCTGAGTTGGAAAGATACCCTGGAGGAGGGAATGGCAACCCACTCCAGTATTGTTGCCTGGAAAATCCTCATGGACAGAGGAGCCTGGTGGGCTAGAGTCCATGGGGTTGTAAAAAGTCTGATACGACTGAGTGACTAAACACAGCACAGACAGCATCAAGCAAGTGACCACTGTGAGCAGCTGAGACTGATCTTGCTGGATAAGTTGGAAAAGAATGTAGAGTGAGTCATCTTCCTGAAGAGAGAAGTAGCTCCAGTATCCGTGCACCAGCTCCCACCAGCCATTGCTTGAGGCTGCTCTGGGAGGTATTGATTCTCCAGCCCTTCCTGCCTACTGGAAGCATAGCCAGACAAAGCCAGCAAATTCTGCCATGATATGAGCTGTGGGGCTGCATGGAAGATGCAAGCATGCAAATGGATAAATAATATACTGCTCTGCGGTTTGTAGCCAGTCAGCCCTGTTACCTTCCAGCCCCCACACAGCAATGGCTAAGTCTTACAAAGCTACCCTGAATGTATAGCCTCTGGTGCAGCCTCATGAATGAGAATGCATGGTGACCTCTACTGAAGTACAATGTACACGAAGTAAAATGCACCCATTTGGAATTTCAGCTTCTAGCTGCAATGGAGTGACAAGGACTGGAATGCTCCCCCCCCCATCAACTTTAAGTAACTAAAAATCTAGACAAAATATATGAAACTATAGTTTTCAGAGATTTGACAACAAATAGAGCAAGACAGTGGTCCCAAGGAGAAGGGGAACAAACGAGGTGAACCTATGACTGCCTCAGCTTACCGTCTAGAGTGTTCCAAGCTCCCCTTTCCATCGCTGTGCAGTATCCAGTTGCATGAAGATGCCATTATTGCTTTATCTATTCAACAGCTGATGAACATTCAGGTTGTTTCCAGTTTTGAGTAAACATGAATAAAGCCATTCTGAACATTCATATATAGCTTTTTGTTAAAGAGCTTCACTTTTTTTGAGTAAATACCTATGAATGGAATGGTTGGGTCATATGATAAATGTACATTTAACAACGTAAGAAACTGTCAAACTGTTTCGCTTCACTTTACCTTCCCACCAGCAGGCATGAGAGTTCCTGTTGCTCCACATCATTGCCAACACTTAACACTGTCAAGTTTTTCTTTTTCCTTTCTGATTTTAGACATTCAATTAGCATGCTGTTGTTCAGTCACTAAGTCACATTTGACTCTATGCAACCCCATGGACTACAGCACACCAGACTTCATTGTCCTTCACTGTCTCCCGGAGTTTGCTCAAACTCATGTCTACTGATTCATGATGCCATCCAATCATCTCATCCTCTGTCATGCCCTTCTCCTTTTGCCTTCAGTCTTTCCTAGCATTAAGGTCTTTTCCAATGAGTTAGCTCTTAGCATCAAGTGGTCAACGTATTAGAGCTTCAGCTTTAGCATCAGTCCTTCCAGTGAATATTCAGGGATGATTTCCTTTAGAATTGACTGATTTATAATAGTATTTCATTATGGTTTTAATTTGTATTGTATTATGATTAATGTTGTTGAACATCTTTTCATGTGATTATAGACCATCCATATACATTTTTTGTAAACTGTCTATTCAAGTCTTTTACTCACTTAAAAGTTAGATTTTTTAAAATTATTGAGCTGTAAGAGTTCTTTATACAATCTAGATTCAAGTCCTTTGCTACCTATAGTCAGCAAATTTTTCTCCAGCTTGTGGCTTGCCTTTTAGTTTCCTTTATGGTGTCTTTCAAAGAACTAGCGTCTTGTGCTTTTTTTTTTAATGCTGACAATCTCATTTTACTCTCAAAACAGTGACTTAGATGAGTCTGGTATTGTTTTAACATTTTAGAGATAAGGCATCTTATAGGTTCACTGTTGTGTTCAAAGTCACATAGCTTTTCAGGGCAATGTCAGTATGAGACCTTCAGTTCTCAGATTCTAAGTCTATACAGAATTTGATGTGTTGGCTCAGGAGCAGTTCAAGGTTTACCTTCTTGTTTGCATCTAAAGAGAACTACTTTATGAGATGACCTAGTCCCTGGCAGATGGAGGATTTCAAGGCTCTCATGTGAATCTGTATTCCAGCTGCAGCTGTGTGTTCCCACCCACGAAGGGAAGCATGGAGAAAGAGTAGGAGCTACCAGCAATTTTAAATTCCTTCAAGCTGAAAGCTATTTATTAAACCAGAAGATGATGGCAGAGCAAGATCCTGCTCCCTCTCATCCCCTCTGACCTCCCATCAACTTCTGTTCCTGTCTTGGCCTTTTAAAAAAGTACTTTTTAATGATATCCATAATTCATGAAAAGAAACGATAAAATCAAAACATATAACCACTGGCTTATAAACGCCTGTGCTATTAATTATTAACAGCCCAAGAAGAAAGTCAGGATGGATCCCGAAGGTGAGAGAGATAAAGGCAAAAGTGGGGGAAAAATTGATTGGAAAAAAAAATAAAGTTGATTGGAAACCTTTGGGTACAAACCTTTGTGCCCAAAGGCTTCCAGTTTGGACCATGCATATTAATTGGGGATTTAATCCTTTTCTCAAGGAGCAAGCAGAAGTTGAGTGAACATGGGGCCTTAGCAATCACCTAATGAAAAGCTCTCATGTCACATAGAGGAAAAACCTGAAGCCCAAAGCAAGGCCTCCCTTGTTTTTCAAGAGAGTCGTGGATGGAGCTAGCAATGAGACATGCTTCCTTTAACGGCCAGTCCTGTTCTGTATTCTATTCTGCCTCTTTCATCGCCATACTTGACATCAAGGGAGGATCAGTGTTTTCCAAAATAAAGGGACTCATTTCCTGCAAAGCCTAAGAATCAGTCCCCACTTTCACTGTTTCAAACTCATGGCCACTTTTCCAGTTCAAATAGAACCACTCTCTCCTCCCCTGGAGACAGGGAGCAAGAACCAGCTGCCTGGGCAGAATCAATCTAATGGTGATTTCCCTAAAGAACATCAATATTCTTAATCCCTTCTAGCACCTGGAATTCTCTTATGTGAATATATTCTTTAGGATGAAGTGATGTCAGTTTCCCTATAAATGAGAATTCATGATGTCAGTTCCCCTATAAAACTATTCCTCCCCCAAGTAGTGAAGACTTCTGCCGTGTCCTACCCACTGTCTGCCACACATAGTAAGGTGTTGCTCCAGGACCCTTCCTGTAAGATCCCATTTTCCAATAAACTATGGATGTCTCTGGCCCTGTGTCAGGCTCTTTCTCTAGTCTTGAGCCTGGGCAACTGCAAGGCTTGCAGGGTGCAGCCCAACTAAGGGATGACCACGAGATGCTAGAATTCTGCTTAGAGATGTTTCAGTTGAATAAGGAATTCAGAACGTTGACTACCCAGACGGGATACATCTCTCCCCTTTTTCTTCTTTGCCTAAAGGCAAAATTAACTCCAGGACTTTCCAACAGGACCTCAGCTCCAAGAGGCAGAAGACGGCAGGGTCAGCACTTTCTGGCAGCCTTTCAACCAGGCTTTCACTTCTAGCCACGCTATGACACCCTCTTCTATTTTTATTTTTAAAGTCAAAATGTGTGAGATTTTTTTCTCTTCACTGTCTCTATTTTCATTTTGAAAGGTACACAAATATGTAACAGTATCTTTTTCTTTTTCCTAACATCCATAAGAGAAGACAATCAAATTAAACAATAATGATAAAGACACACAGGTATGTCCATCTGGGACCTGACACACCACCTCCCTAGAAACTCCCACTCACCATGGTTACTATGGAAGGTCCGGCATCAGTGAGAAAGGTACTTAACACTCTGTGGCGAGGGGGTGGGGGAAAAAGGGCCAAGTTATGTGCTGATGTGCAGGGGCTTGATTCTTAGTGATTTCTCCAGTAACTCCAAGATGGATTGTGTCTTCTATTTTTGGATTCACACTGGAAAGCCAATTAAATTAAAGGGCTATTCATTTCATTATATTTGTCTCCAGGCTGCTCAGACAGAAATGCAAATGGTTTCTATTGAGTGAGTTTTCTGCCTCAACGAGAACAAGATTGTAACACCAAACCCCTGTGTACTTCAGAGTCCCACATGCGTGAAGGGGGAGAAACACAAATTCCAACTCTGGATGCTACCTGAAAGCTCCTGTGAATGCAGATAGACATTATCCTAAATGAAGGCGTACTTAGCATCTATGGCCACTCATGGGTCCTTAGAACGGTTGTCAGAAATGGGTCTGCTTACTGTATGGACGTAACTGGGAGAAAGGAAGAAGAATTCTTTTTTTCCAACTTCACTCAGGAGAGTGGAGAAATGACAGAAGGTAAATACATTGCTCTGTATGATAATAAATAATAAACATAAAATAAATAATAAGTACACAAACATTGCTTCTTTGATGTTCCTTCCTTACACAGCAGAAGGTAGCCTTGCATCAAAGAGAGTTGCCAGCAAGCCCATGGCTCCCAGTTCCCAGCTTCAAATTCCACAAAATAGAAACAGTGAACTGTCTCAAAATTTCAAACCAAAGGTCCAGGGATGAGTTGTGCTGGCGTGATTGGCCTGACTTACAGTGAGCAGCTGAGAGTGACCAGATCAGAGGCTGAAAAGCAGCTGAGGCAACACGTCAGGGCCCACGGTGAGGCCGTGAGGGAAGATGGGCTGAACTGGGTCATTAGGGCTCTTGAGAAAGGATGGGCGGGGAGTGGTGACTGAAGAGCTGACCCCACCTGTTCACTCCATGTGTATATGGCCAGGAAGGACCTTTAAAAAATAGGTTAACTGGTGGCTTGTCCACAAAAAGAACTAGAAGCAACTAGAATTTGCAGTGTTTTTCCTTAGAGAAACACGTAGCGTGTGGGACATGAGATTGCCCTCCAGTAGTCCTTGCTCAAAAGTAATTTCCATATTGAACAGATGACCTTCCTTAGAAAAAAAGTAAAACTTTCAAACGAGCCTATAGTCCATAAAATAACAGTCTGCAACCTGCCATTTGTAGATCATTTCAGGGCCTGGCCAGCCCAAATTGGAACTTGCCCATCACCAATGGCAGATGAGACATGAGGCTCCTCTAACAGCAGGGCTACCAGGGCCTCTGCGATGGAGAGGACGTGGGTTATGACGGTTCATTATTTACAGAGACCTATCTGGCAGGATGTAATAAGCAGAACAAAATTTGAGACAACAAAAATGTCTCAGTGTTTATGAAAGCCCAAACTATTTCCCAGGAAAAGAAGCCATTTAGAGCAAATTGAAAGCACTTGACTTCATCTTCACTTTTATGGAAAAAAAAAAAAAAATCCCCAACTGAGGACAATTCAACTCAGTCTTTGAAATTCACATCCATCTAAGAATGATTGGGAGGAAGGAAGGAAGAGGGGAAAAACAAAGAAAAAAGGGAGGGAGAAAGGGATCAAAGGCTGGTACAGAGCCCAGAATGTGAAAAACATTTGACCATCTTGGTAACATGCCTCTCAAGTCTTGAAACTCACTCTTTCTTTTTTCTCATACAATAAAGTAAATGTAAGTTTGAGGCTTAATCTTCTATCAGGTAAATTCTCCTCTGAAAAGTCTGTTGTTTTTTGGCAAGTGCCCCAGCTAGTAAATTGCATCAAAATAAATGGGCAGTGTTTGATTCTCTTATATTCCTACTACCCACAAACAAAAGCAAAGATAACGAAAAATGCAAGCCAACATGTATCAGAATGTTCACAGCAGGTCTATTCATAATAACCAAAAACTGGAAACAACCCAAATGTTCATCAGGAATAGAATGGAAAAATAAATTGTGACATATGTGCACCATGCAATATTAGCAACGAGAATAAACGAACTACAGCCACAGGCAACAATAGGAGACGATCTCACGAGGATGATGCTTAACAAGAGAAACCAGATAAGAGGAATATTTATCACAATACTTCAATTACACTAAAGTTCAAAAGCAGACAACCAATTTATGGTGATGAAAGCCAAGTTAGTGGTTACCACTGGGGAAAGGGACACGTGGGCACCCCTGGAATGTTCGTCAGGCTCTCTTTCTTGATTTGAATGACAGATACACTTTGTGAAAACTCATCAGGCTACACGAGTATCGCTGGTACTTCTTTCTGCATGTATATTTTACTTCACTAAACACTTTCCTTAAAAGTGTGTATGATATGAGTAAACTTTGGGGGATGATGGAAATGTGCTTTGTTTCAACTTCGGTGGTGATTACAAGATCATACTAACCAATCTACACAGTTAAAATTGATGAATTTATTACCTGTAAACTATAGTTAGTAAAACTTATTTTTAAAAAGATTTTATGAAAAAGAGTTCTACTCGCTACACACCGAAGCAGTTTGAGAACAATGCAGAACAAAAGCAAGTGCTTGCTTTTATTCCTGAGCTTTATTTTGTAGGAGGAACAAATCAAAGGCTCAAATGCTTAAATGTGTATAAATTATCAGAATTTGTTGTTGTTTAGTCACTCAGTCATGTCTGATTCTTCGTGATCCCATGGACTGTCACTCACCAGGTTCCTTGTCCATGGAATTCTCCAGGCAAGAATACTGGAGTGCATTGCCATATCCTTCTCCAGGGAATCTTCCTGACCCAGGGATAAAACTGGCATCTCCTGCATTGGCAAGTGGATTGTTTATCACTGAGCCACCAAGGAAGCCAAAATTATTAGAAGTCCTCAAAGGCAGAGATCCTGTTTATACTTGAATCCTGTTTATACACTTCGTATTAGCCAGTTGGAAAACTGAGGCTAGGGATTCTCCTTTCAATTCTAATTTATAACCCTCTAAATTTCTCCTAGTGTCACCAATGTGCCTGTTCAGTTCAGTTCAGTTTCTCAGACACGTCCGACTGTTTGCGACCCCATGGACCACAGCACACCAGGCCTCCCTGTCCATCACCAACTCCCAGAGTTTACTCAAACTCATGCCCATTGAGTCAGTGATACCATCCAACTATCTCATCCTGTGTTGTCCCCTTCTCCTCCTGCCTTCAATCTTTCCCAGCATCTGGGTCTTTTCAAATGAGTCAGGTCTTCGCATCAGGTGGCCAAAGTATTGGAGCTTCAGCTTTAGCATCAATCCTTCCAATGAGTATTCAGGACTGATTTCCTTTAGGATGGACTGGTTGGATCTCCTTGGAGTCCAGGGGACTCTCAAGATTCTCTTCCAACACCACAGATCAAAAGCATCAATTCTTCGGTGCTCAGCTTTCTTTATAGTCCAACTCTCACATTCATACATGACTACTGGAAAAGCCATAGCTATGACAAATGGACCTTTGTTGGCAAAGTAATGTCTCTGCTTTTTAATATGCTGTCTAGGTTGGTCATAACTTTGCTTCCAAGGAGTAAGCCTCTTTTAATTTCATGACTGCAGTCTCCATCTGCAGTGATTTTGGAGTGCAAAAAATAAAGTCTCTCACTGTTTCCACTGTTTCTCCATCTATTGCCATGAAGGGATGGGACCATCCATGATCTTAGTTTTCTGAATGTTGAGTTTTAAGCTTATTTTTTCACTCTCCTCTTTCACTTTCATCAAGAGACTCTTTAGTTCTTGTTCACTTTATGCCATAAGGGTGGTGTCATCTGCATATCTGAGGTTATTGATATTTCTCCCAGCAATCTTGATTCCAGCTTGTGCTTCATCCAGCTGTGCATTTCTCGTGCATTTCTCATGATGTAGTCTGCATATAAGTTAAATGAGCAGGGTGACAATATACACTTTGACGTACTCCTTTTCCTATTTGGAACCAGTCTGTTGTTCCGTGTCCAGTTCTAACTGTTGCTTTCTGACATGCATACAGGTTTCTCAAGAGGCAGGTCAGGTGCTGTAGTATTCCCATCTCTTTCAGAATTTTCAAATTTGTTGTGATCCACACAGTCAGAGGCATTGACATAGTCAATAAAGCAGAAGTAGATGTTTTTTCTGGCACTCTCTTGCTTTTCCAATGATCCAACAGGTGCTAGCAATTTCATCTCTGGTTCCTCTGCCTTTTCTAAATCCAGCTTGAACATCTGGGAGTTCCCAGTTGAAGCTGCTGAAGCCTAGCCCAGAGAATTCTGAGCATTACTTTACTAGCATGTGAGATGAATGCAACTGTGTAGTAGTTTGAGCATTCTTTGGCATTGCTTTTCTTTGGAACTGGACTGAAAACTGACCTTTTCCATTCCTATGGCCACTGCTGAGTTTTTCAAATTTGCTGGCATATTGAACACAGCACTTTGACAGCATCATCTTTTAGGATTTGAAATAGCTAAACTGGAATTCTATCACTTCCACTAGCTTTGTTAGTGGTGATGCTTCCTAAGGCCCACTTGACTTCACATTCCAGGATGTCTGGCTCAAGGTGAGTGATCATATCATCATGGTTATCTGGGTCCTGAAGATCTTTTTTGTATAGTTCTTCTGTGTATTCTTACCACTTCTTCTTAATATCTTCTGCTTCTGTAAGGTTCACACTATTTCTGTCCTTTATTGTACCCATCTTTGCATGAAATGTTCCCTTGGTATCTCTAATTTTCTTGAAGAGATCTCTAGTCTTTCCCATTTTATTGTTTTCCTCTATTTCTTTGCATTGATCACTGACCAAGGCTTTCGTATCTCTCCTTGCTGTTCTTTGGAACTCTGCATTCACATGGGTATATCTTTCTTTTTCTCCTTTGCTCTTTACTTCTCTTCTCAGCTATTTGTAGTAGTGTCTTCTTAGATAACCATTTTGCCTTTCTGCATTTCTTTTTCTTGGGGATGATCTTGATCTCTACCTCCTGTACAATGTCACGAACCTCCATCCATAGTTCTTCAGGCACTCTGTCTGTCAGATCTAATCCCTTGAATCTATTTGTCACTTCCACTGTATAATCATAAGGGATTTGATTTAGGTCATACCTGAATGGTCTAGTGGTTTTCCCTACTTTCTTCAGTCTAAGTCTGAATTTAGCAATAAGGAGTTCATGATCTGAGTCACAGTCAGCTCCCAGTCTTGTTTTTGCTGACTGTATAGATCTTCTCCATCTTTGGCTGCAAAGATTAAAATCAATCTGATTTTGGCATTGTCCATCAGGTGATGTCCATGCATAGAGTCTTTTCTTGTGTTGTTAGAAGAGAGTGTTTGCTATGACCAGTGGGTTCTCTTGGCAAACCTCTATTAGCCTTTGCCCTGTTTCATTCTGCACTCCAAGGCCAAATTTGCCTGTTACTCCAGGTGTTTCTTGACACTCTACTTTTGCATTCCAGTCCCCTATAATGAAAAGGACATTTTTGGGGGGTGTTAGTTCTAGAAGGTCTTGTAGGTCTTCATAGCCCTGTTCAGCTTTAGCTTCTTCAGTGTTACTGGTTGGGGCATAGACTTGGACTACTGTGATACTGAATGGTTTGCCTTGGAAATGAACAGAGATCATTCTGTGGTTTTTGAGATTGTATACCAGCATACTGTGGTGACTGTGCCCCAGTGATGCTGCCAAATAACCAAGCACAGAACCTTCTTTATTGCTCACGCTTGTGGCTCAGCTCTGCTGACTGTCCAGGGCTTGCTCCTCTGTCTGGGGTCAGGCTAGCCGCTACCGGATACAAGTGGCCTCAACTGCAACGACCAGGGCAACGTGACACGGCCGTGGTCCTCCCAGGTGGTCCCAGGGGTACTCACCTCCTGAGGCCCATGCCCTTGTGCAGTTGCCTCCCACAGAACAAAGAGCCTCCTGTATAAAATAGAACCTTCCAAAGCTAACAGGGGCATTTCAAGGCTTAGTCACAAAAGACAATGTAACTTCTGCCTTGCTCATTTGCATCACACAGTAAGTGAAAGCCAGACAGCATGGCGTGGAGATAGATAATGAGCCCAGTGGAGAGAATCAGATGGTACGGAACCAAGGCCTGAACACTCAACATCAACTCGCTGGACACATGCAAGAGCTGTCTAGCTCCTGCCAAGACTTTGGATCACTATAACCCCGAGCCAGTATCAATCAGCTAAACCACGCCTGAATTCCTAATGCTGCTGCTGCTGCTAAGTCGCTTCTGTTGTGTCGGACTCTGTGTGACCCCATAAACAGCAGCCCATCAGGCTCCACCATCCCTGGGATTCTCCGGGCAAGAACACTGGAGTGGGTTGCCTTGTCCTCCTCCAGGGGATCTTTCCGACCCAGGGATCGAACCCATGTCTCTTACGTCTCCTTCCTTGGCAGGTGGTTCTTTACCACTGGCACCGCCTGGGAAACCCACATGGAGGGGAACTGAAGCCAAATACCAACAATTAGCATGAACTTGTCGCCACATTGGAAGTGAATCCTCTATCCCCTGCTCACATCTTATGTGCAAATGAGATCCTAATCCAAGCTACTACGGAATATTCTTGACCCACAGAAACATGAGAGGCAGAGGTGTGTTTGTTTGTTTCTGAGAGTTATGTTTTAGGCAGTGGGAATTTTTAGAACTTTAAGCCTGGCAGACAGCATCTTGGTAGCCAGATGCCAGAATCTCTACCTCTGATGCCCTGGAAAGCTGGCTGTCTTCACAGCTCCTTTCACCTGAAATGGAATCTGTGCTCACTTCATCCCGCTGCTCTCTTCCAGTCAGAAGTCTTGTGCAGGTAAGCATTGTTGGTGGAGTTTATTTGCAAAGAAAGAGGGGGAAATGAACTGTGAGCTCCCTTCTCAGGAAGGTGTTGTTCAAAAGATTGAAAATATCCCAGGAATAGGCAGGGTGTTGAAATGGCACTGAGGAGGAAAATTGGCAAATTCTCACTTTTTGTCCCCAGAAAAAGTCACCATTACATTACTAAAACATAGATAACTAGAGAAACTACTCGCATGTCTTTCTGTTTCCTAGAACCCAAATTGGCAAATGAATGTCTCTCCAGAGCCATTTCTAATCATTTGGTAGTGCCTGATCGAGTTGCTAAGACGAACCCCAGGATCAGGTGAAAAGAGATCTGGGATCGAGTTGTGATGATGCCTTGGGTACTGTGTATTTCTGTAAATATTAGGCACCTGCAAAAATAAATGTCCTAGTCTCTGTATTTTTTCCCCATGTCTATAAAACTGCTCCCTCTTTCAGTCGCCTTCCTGAGGTGGCACGCAGGCCAATGCACGCCCTCTTTATCTCCAGTACTTGGCAGAACCAAACATACAAAACCGCTCCTCTGCTGAGTACAGCCTCCTGCTCGTCTCCCTTCCCTCTCCCCTCCCTCATGTAGTTTCCCAAAGGACCCGTCAAGAATCCCCAGCCAACCCTTCACCTCCCAGGACTTGCTCATTCATCTTAACTTTCTGTCTCCTTTCCCTGAAATTTAGCCAACAGTATAAACTGTGGACAAACAGTTCCTACACTTTAGGCTTGCCATTTTCCTGTTTGGATGCTGTGGTCTTTCTCCATGTGAGTCAACTTGGCTTGATTTCAGTCACCACTCACAGTCCAGCTTTGAGACTAGCCAGAAGTCTACATTAAAGAGGCTTCCCTATCTGAAGACTAAGCGTCACACCTCTGGTGCAATAGTTTCAGTGGGGCAGATTCTCGCCTCTCCTCAGCCATGTTACAAAGCAGGGCATTCGCCTGGGCCTAGAGCAGTGCTTCTGAGGTTTCAGTGTGCAAACCAATCACCTGGATTGGTTTAAAGAAGATTCTGTTTCAAAGAGTAGGGCCAAGACTCTCCTTTCCCATCCAGGTGACGGCAATGATGCAGATGCTCTGGTCCACAGACCACACTCCATCTAGCTATGTTCTGGAAGACCCAGTCTCACCCTTGTCCCGAGAACTTTCTGCAGAGTTTCTTCTTACCTCTCTCCTCTGGATCACATTCCTTCTCCATCCTTCCCCTAAACATGCATGTCCATTCTTCCTCCACCCCGATCATAATTACTTTCACTGAACACCTGCCATAAGTTAGACACCACACTGGGCACGAGGGCTGACATTACTCCTGCTCCCGTGGAACTTAACACTCCAAAGAGGAGACATTAACAAATAATTGTTCAATAATTAGTTGTAATTGTAAGAATCCGGGAATGAAAATCGGAGGATGCTGTGAAAGCAAATAATGCAGAAAAGTCTAACCAGGCTCCTCGGCCCTTGGAGTTTTCACTTTGCACGATCTCCTCTGGTCTTATATAAACACAGTCTTGTCTACACTGAAGAAGAGCATCCAAAGGTCCCTCCATGACCTTTCACCTTCCCCCTGGAACACGGCCACCAGTGTGCATTTGGTGTTGCACGGCTACCCTCACCTTTGGCAGGAAGACACACGTGGCATGGAGGTTATGGTTGGCAGGAGAGTCCGAGGCTTCCGTAGCTCCAGATTAATCTCAGGCTGCCTCATGCCATTCTTGCCCCTTGGCTCCCCTTCTTAACGGCACTGACCATCTGCACAGGCAAGCTGTTCACTCCCAAATTCTAGCTGGCTCTTCCCCTTCTCACAAAAAGACAGGAAATGTAATGCCCTCATTTCTTCCCTCTCATGACCTCTTCTGCTGACCTGTGACTTGGCTATTGCCAGCAAATTGTGCTCATTAACCCGGTCTTTAACAGTCTTTCCTCAAAAATGTCAAGCTCCGGGTCTACCTGTCATAGCAGAGATGCTGGCTTCCTTGGACTCAGAAACCTTCAACTGCCGTAGTTGCCCTTTCCAGTCTCACAGAGGATCAGCTGGGCAGAAGAGGGAAAGGCTTGGAGATTACAGAGCCACTGTAACTGGTGTAGGATAAGGTCTTCCATGGTGTTTCCCTATAGTTCATTTCTGTATGGTATCATATTTAAGGAAATAACAATCCATTAGCTAAAGGGTATCTACAGAGCAAGATGAATCTTTTCTGAAATCTCTTGAAAAAGGATTTGTCCATTTTAACTTTAAAGACAATTTAAGGTCTCAATCCTGATATCTCTACTCTTTTTAAAATATATTCACATCTATAGTAGCTTCTCCAATGTCTTCTTTCTACTCTCTCTCTTAAAACTCTCCCGCCTCTCCATCAGAACAGACCCATTGCACTTCCAGGTCCTTCATCATTAACCTTTTCCCTCCCTGATTTCTTCTGCCAAAGTCTTAAGACGACCGCCCTCCCCTCTCTCCTGTTCGTCTCAGCAAGGCCTACCACTCTGCCCATGGCCTGAGCAGATCCAGGACCTGGAGGGATATCTAGAGCTCTTCCCCTGAGAATCCTCCCCTCCAGGAGGAAGTGCGGGCAGGTGTGGACCCTCCCACCTTGTCTGTGCTTGGTTTTGCTCCTCACTGCCGCATCACTAACCCCAGGAATTAATTCCTTTTATTTCAAGGAAAAGGGGCAGGATAGTTATCAAAATTCTAGTGTTTGCTGATTAAGAAAATGGTGAAAGGCTAATATGAAATCATTAGCTATTTATTTAGCTGACTAGCATCTGCATTCAATTAAAAACACATCTGAGGGACTTCCCTGGGGGTCCAGTAGTTAAGAATCCCCTGTGCAATGCAGGGGCTAGGTGTCCAGCCCCGGCTGGGGAACTCAGATCCCACGTGTGGTATAGCAGCCAAGCCTGGATGCGACACTTAGAGAGCCCACGTGGCTCAACTAGAGAGTCTGCGTGCTCTCTAACGAAAAAGCCTGCACAATGGAGTGAGGATTCCATGTGCTGCAGTTAAGACCTGATCTAGCCAAATAGATAAATAAAATAAAAACTCTTTAAAATTTTCTTAAATGCATATATATGTAGGCTACTCAAATATCTTTATGTGTGTGCACCCTCGCACACACATGTATAGATTCAGATTTCCTGTATTAAATGCCAATCCTGCCAAGACGATAACTCTTCCCATGGCCCCTTCACCACAGTCCCTTGTCCACGGCCCACAGGCTGGAAGCCAGATATTCCTGCCACTTAATTAACTAAGTGAATATTTAATCACACACTACCAACATTTTAAAACTTCACCTTAACACATTACTTTTCATGAACTCTCCAAAGTGTTTCAAAGTTGTGAGCAGATTAAGACTCATCTTGGTCCTAAGCATGCTATAATTTTAGGATTATTGGAGGGATAGAGTTAATCAAGTTTCTTTGACATGTATCCACTATTTTGCTCCATAGAAAGCCCCACAAATCCTCACACTGGTGTCAGCGCTGAGCCACCCTTGTGAATGCTAATTGTACCCAACACTAAAGGAGCATGTGGCTGGCACTGGCTTCCTAACGTGCAGCTTTGTGTCATAATCGCTGTTTACCAGCTGGGACATTGATGGAGCATTTTACAGCACAGCCTTCGATACCCTCATGAAATATTATAATCACATAAAATGTTATGCTGTAGGATTGTAAGGAATATGGAAGCTGCTCTTGGCATCTGTGCCTTAATCACCTCTTTTCATGGCTTTGCTGCCCACTTAGGAGTCCTTGGAAAGCTTCTTGCTGCAATGAACAGAGGTGTGGAATTGAAACAGTCACGCCCTGCAAACAGCCTCATTTCCAATTCCAGTTCAACAGCTCATGCAAGGTGGTGCCAGGAAGCTCTCTCGACTGTCCTGTGCTCTTATTTAATTGGCATTTCCTCAGACTCCAGAGCAATCATTTCCATCACTCAGGTATGAGACACTCAGGAAGCCTTGTTACAGATACTTAAACCAACTTAGCCACACACCTCTCAGAACTTGATCCATAGCTACCACTCAACCTGCTCTGAGTCCTACCAAGTAGAACCTTGGCACCAGAAAAACAGCCCCAAGTTCTCACCTTAAGCATTAGGGATGTGAATGTGTCTGGGCCAAATGTTGGAATCGGTGACATAATTTTTGTCCTTATCCAGTTCTGCAGTGATTCTGGGCAACAAAAATTCCCTGCTGTCTTCCTAAGTTTTCAAACGAACTGTCATCTCAATGCAGACACAGTGTAGACTGTCCCCCACTGCCTGCAATCAACCACCTTTCTGGGGAATGGAAGAGCAGTTTGTAGCAGGAGCACAGAAGGGCCTCTTGGTAAACTAGAGAGTCCACTTGGAGTATTATTAACTTCCGCAAAAACTGGAAAAAAGGCTCATTCAAAGATGATGGGCTGATGTTCCTGGGTTCAGAGACTGAGACTAGCTCTACCCCACCACTGCCCTGCCCAGGGCAGCTAGCTTCTGACGCCTTGTGGAGTGCTCTCCCCGGGTCAGGTAGTGAGGGGGCCGGGCGGCCAGCCTGGAGGAGGAGCCGCCCATACATTGCTGGTGTGGGTGCTATCATCCACAGGACCAGCATCCTTCTGATTCCAAGGCGACCACCCCTTCTTTATGTGGGTGATCCTGATTTTAGCCAAGTCACAAACAGACAGAAGTCAGACAACAGGGCTGGAAGGGGAGAAAGAGCCACTCCTGTCCTTGTCCATCAGGCCTGGACACGCGGGCGTTCTTTCAGATGCTCCACCACTCCAGTACTAAATGGCTGGCCCTGTGCCCTTGGTCTCCAGGTTCTGTTGCATGTTCCTATCACCTGGGAGCCTTTTACAGTCACATCCAAAGGCAGGGGGAGGGAGCCAGGCATCAGCAGTTTTGAAAGATCCCCAAAGTATTCCCACATGCACCAGTTTGGGAACCACTAGCAAAGTGTTTGCAAGCACAGATGGCAGCGATAGGGCTGGGTTTGACTCCTCACTCCACACCAGCTGTGTGCCCTCGGACAAACTTCTCAAGCTTGCTGTGCCTCCATTTGCTCATTTATAAGGTGTAGTATTTTAAGAATAGTGCCAGTGTTTACCTCAAGGTGTTTCCAAGAGGATTAAATGGTGTGTTATTTGTAAAGTGCTTAGTTCAGCTCCTGGTACCTGCTAAGAGCTGTGAAAGTTTGTTAAAAGGAAAATCACATGCAAGCTTATTTCTGCCCCAGGGCCTTTGCTCTTGCTTTGGCTGAACCAAACCCTCCCTGAGTGCCATGGCAATAGGCAGCCCACCTACACTAGTTACACTCTTGGTCCACTTTTTTATTCTCATGGCTTTAGGTGTGCATTTATTGAATATGTTTAAGTTGGGCTTCCCAGGTAGCGCTAGAGGAGAAGAACCTGTCTGCTAATGCAGGAGACGTAAGAGATGCAGGTTTGATCCCTGGGTTGGGAAGATCCCTTGGAGAAGGTCATGGCAGCCCACTCGGTATTTGTGCCTATAGAATCCCATGGACAGAGGAGCCTGGTGGGCTACAGTCCCTGGGATCACAGAGTGGGACATGACTGAAGCGGCTTAGCACACACGCACGTGCTGTTGTCTCCTCCACTGGAATGTAAACCTAGCAAGAGCAGGATCTGCCCTCTCTCTAGAACAGCACCTGCATGAATGAGAGGCTGAAGGAACGTGAACACTGGGGTGAACCCAATTCCCTGGGAATGGGAAGGGCAGGTGCTGAGGTCCAGGCTTTGGGACAGTCACCCCTCCACAGGCCACCAATCGTTCATGATTCAGACATAACCTTGGGGCTTATTGTGGGTGCGCTATCTCACACACGTTAGCATCTCCAATTAAACCTTGTGCAAGAGGAAACTTGCTCAGAAACAAGAGAAGTGGCCTCTCCCTGAAAGTCTAGACCTGAGGAGACTGCACCAGATAAATCCCTCATATGAACTCTCTCATCTCACTGCAGCAAATACTTCATCTCTTTTATTAAGTTTACAGCTTATCTATTTTCATTTTTATACATTGCTGTCCCCACCCAAACCAGGGTCCCCAGCTTCCATTCACTATGTGGGGCTGAGAAAATAATCGTCAACGTTTTAACAGGATGAAATACATGTGGACCATATCAAAGATGGTGAAGACTTAGATCTTAGATGGATAGCTTCGTGTAGTTGTTGGTACCAGAGCTGTCTCTGAGAACCTCACAAGGATTCGACTTTTCCATTCGTGTCCATCATTCTATGGCTATGCTCCATTTCATGTTGTTTTGTTGTTCAGTTGCTCAGTTGTATCCAGCTCTGTGGCCCCATGGACTGCAGCACGCCAGCCTCCTCTCTCCTTTACCATCTTCTGCCTTGCTTCTTGCTCAGCCACTCTGTCATGTGTGACTCTTTTGTAACTCCATGGACTGTAGATTGCCAGGCTGCTCATCCATGGAATTTTCCTGGCAAGAATACTGGAGTGGGTTGCCATTTCCTACTCCAGGGGATCTTTCTGACCCAGGGATTGAAGTCCTGTCTCTTGCACCTCCTGCATTGGCAGGCAGGTTCTTTACCACTGTGCCACCTGGGAAGCCTTCAGTATCTCCCAGAGTTTGCTCGAATTCGTGCTCACTGAGTCGGTGACGCTATCTAACCATCTCGTCTTCTGCCGCACTCTTCTCCTTTTGCCCTCAATCTTTCCCAGCATCAGGGTCTTTTCCAATGAGTTGAGCTTCCCTGGTGGCTCAAAGGTTAAAGCGTCCGCCTCCAATGCCAGAGACCCGGGTTCGATCCCTGGATCGGGAAGATCCCCTGGAGAAGGAAATGGCAATCCACTCCAGTATTTTTGCCTGGAGAATCCCATGGATGGAGAAGCCTAGTAGGTTACAGTCCACGGGGTCACAAAGAGTCGGACACGACTGAGCGACTTCACCTTCACCTGGCTCTTCACATCAGGTGGCCAAACTACTGGAGCATTAGCTTTATCATCAGTCCGTTTCATAGAGGATGATATATTCTAACCAGGAACCTCAAGTAGATCTGAGGGTGATTTGAATTAGAAAGTCACCTCCCTTTACAGGTACACATGTAAATGTACTGTGAATTCCTGCAGAGGAGAGCTCCCTTTTTAGCTCATTTCAGACTGGAGCCACCAAGTGGCCCACTATGAAGCTGAGAACCTAAGTCAGACAAAAGTCCATGGATGTGACAAAGATCTCCTGAGTGTGTAGTCTATGAGATTTCACTGAAATTACTGAAATGCTGATGTTTCGGGAATGGATTTGTAAAATTTGAACTTACAAACTCAATTCATCACAATGAGAGGCCATATGGCCCCAAGTCTAGTCTCTTCTCAGTGGTTTGCACCATGCTTGGCTAAATGAATCTGAAGAAACCTCACAGAGGGGGCTCCAGACTCAAGTGCAGAATCTTCTAGCCCTGCCCTCTTCCACCTCCTCTACGTGTGGTGCCCAAATTTCTGTGAAGTGGCATTTTGTGGTGGGACATTGCCTAGCAGATATCAGCCAGACAGTATTGCCCTTATCTTCATTACTGTGCTCTGGAGGTCCAGGGTTCTGTCACAGTCAGGGACTTGGCCTTGCTCCTCCAGCTGCTTTCTGCTCTATGTACATTTTAAGAACTGTAAATGCAGTGCTAGAATGGGTGTTCTTTGCTCACCAGGCTGAACTATCTCATCTGGCCTTCCTTCCATCCCCCACCTGGCTGCTCCTAGCCACATTCAGTCTCAGGCTTTAGATCAGTGCTTCTCAACTTTAATCCACACACACATCACCTGGGGATGTCTTAAAATGCAGATTCTAATTCTGAAGTTCTGAGGCAATGCCAGAGACTGCTTTTACAACAGGGGCTGGGGGCAGGGATGAGATGCTGCTGCCCAAGGACCACAGGGTGAACAGAAAGTACATAAGCCATCAAATTCTAATCATTGAAAGTGACCTTTGACCATGAAGATTCACATTAGAAGGGAGACTTGGTACTTTTCCATCCTCGGGAGAATCTGCCATTTATAAGACGAAGAAAGGATGATGTTCCTGTGAAATTCTAGTCTAGGGGTGGTCTGAGTTGGGGGCAGACCAAATTATCGGAAATCCTGATGATCTGTGGCGCGAGGTTACACTTGGACCCTGAGCGGTGCCTCGTACGATGCTGTTGCCAGACGCTCCAGTGGGGCGGCTGAAGCAAACACAAAGGGCAGGGAAGAGCCCCAGGGGGACAGGACACAGCTCTCTCCTCCTCCACTCAATAAACTCTGGACCTGAGCTGCTGCTTTCTCCTGCATCAGGACCATGGGGCAGGAAGCCAGGCGTGGAAACCTCTTCTGCAGGCTCAGCTGGCCCATAAATTCTGCTTTAAGACCTATTCACGCTCCAGTGGGGCGGCTGAAGCAAACACAAAGGGCAGGGAAGAGCCCCAGGGGGACAGGACACAGCTCTCTCCTCCTCCACTCAATAAACTCTGGACCTGAGCTGCTGCTTTCTCCTGCATCAGGACCATGGGGCAGGAAGCCAGGCGTGGAAACCTCTTCTGCAGGCTCAGCTGGCCCATAAATTCTGCTTTAAGACCTATTCCCTGAAGAGACATCACCAGCAAAAAGGCAGTAGGTGGCAGGAAGTGGTTAAATCCAACTCATTGCTTTATCATCAAGAGCAGCTGATGGAGGAAGCCTGCATGAAGCTCCCCAACTGCTCTTTCTCCCTTGTTCTTCTTAGGATTATTTTATTTATAGCTGGGAACAAATAATTACCTACAGCTGCGCTTCTCAATTGCAGGGCACTTAAGGCAGCTTTTCCACCCACCAGGTTGTTCCTCCCGGAGCCTTCTCCTGGGAGGAACTGCCCGACCGCCTTCGCCACCACCCTGTGACCTGACAGTCTTTTTTTAGTCTTAGGAGGACTCAGATTATCAACCAAGAATCTTGCACACGGTACCTCTCTATGACTTGTCTGTAATGCTTAGATTAATTCCTTTAGCCCAGTGCATATCATAGGAATAGATTTGAAGACATATACACACAGCTCCCCACAGGGTCCTTCTTGGAATTATGAGAGACCCTGTGTGGTGATTAGTTTAGCAGGACTTAGGAGCCAGAGCTCCAAACAGACTCAGACTGGAATTCTAGTCTGTCACTTCCTTTAATTCTCAATTTTCTCATCCGCATAGTGCAGACTATGATATAGTACCAACCCCACTGCTGCCGCTGCCGCTGCTGCTGCTGCTAAGTCGCTTCAGTCGTGTCCGACTCTGTGTGACCCCATAGATGGCAGCCCATCAGGCTCCACTGTCCCTGGGATTCTCCAGGCAAGAACACTGGAATGGGTTGCCATGCCCTTCTCCAATGCATGAAAGTGAAAAGTGAGAGTGAAGTCGCTCAGTCGTGTCCAACTTGTCATGACCCCATGGACGGCAGCCCACCAGGCTCCTCCGTCCATGGGATTTTCCAGGCAAGAGTACTGGAGTGGGGTGCCATTGCCTTCTCCCACCAACCCCACTGGTGCAAGGATAAAATGAAGGTTTGGAAAGTATTTACTTGCATGTTTGCACATAGGATGTTGTCAACAAATGGTAGCAGTTACTACAAGAGTGGTGGTGAGGAAGGGATACACCAGAGACACCAGAACCACAGAATTAAAGCCAGAAGGGGCCCTGGAGGTCAACTAGCCCAGTACATCTCAAAGTTTATGCAGCCTGAAAATCACCAGGAGAGCAGACTGTTGGGCTCCACTTCAAGATGACTGGACTCAGTCGGCCAAGGGTTATTGTTGCTGTTGTTCCGTAGCCACGTTGCATCCAACTCTTTGGACCCCATGGACTGTACCATGCCAGGCTTCCCTGTCCCTCACCATCTCCCAGAATTAGTTCATTGAATCAGTGATGCCATCCTACCATCCGATCCTCTGTGGTCCCCTCCTCCTCCTGCTGTCAATGTTTCCCCGCATCCGGGTCTTTTCCAGTGAGACAGCTCTTCACATCAAGTGACCAAAGCATGGGAGCTTCAGCTTCAGCCTCTAGTCCATGAATTTGCATGTCTAATAGGATCCCAGATGATGCTTTCAGTACCAAGGACCTAAACTAACCCTTTATTAGGTATGAGAATCCCTAGTCCCATCCCTCCTATTCCTGTAAGATCTCTTATAAACTCTATTTTGCAAGTCCTTTGATGGTGGAGAAAAGGAAATCAGTCCTTGTTGGTGATCTATAATGAATCATGGCCTTTACATGTATTACCTTATTCTCACAATAATTTATGGAGCTATTTATGGTTGTTTCCTGTTTTGTTATTTTATTTGTCTTTTCAAGATGAAACTGAGGCAAAAGATAACTTTGATTGCCCCAGACACTTTCACACAGTAAGAAATTGAAGAACCAGGATTTGAATCCAGTCTCTGCGACCTGAATACCTCTGTCAGTGATGTTCACTTGTATCTGGGAATGATATTTGATTGTCTGTCAGGCAATTCCTTAAAGTTAGAATATGTTTTAATTTTTCTACAGTAAAGCTTCCACTGTCAGTTCACAGGTCCTGATTCTACTAGATCTTCAGTAGAATTTTAAAAAACTTAATACCATTTCGGTAAAGAGACAATAGTCATTCACATTGTTGCAAATCTGATAATGGTTAAATGTATAGCTCCAAACCTTTTAATAGTATCCTCTAGTTTAAATCTTGACTCTCCCACTTTGTAACTTTGGGCAATTTCTAATTTCTCTGTGCCTCCACTTTATTAAGCTTGTAACATGGGAAGAGTACTAGTACCTTCATTAGAATGTTGAGAGGAGAAAATAGCTTTATGCATATATATAACAACACAGAAATTTTAGCTTTTATTATTTTAATCCATAAAGTCTTTGCAAAGTCTTCATGAAGCCCTTTGTAGCCAAGGTCTTAAAAACTGAAGAGGTCAGATTTTTACCCCCTCCTATGTATGGCTATAGTGTATATAGCTGTGTCTTCTTTGAAGCCCTTGCTTATGATTAGAGGTGATAGATAAAAAGAATATCAGGAGCAACCATATTTCATCAGCAAGAGATATGAGTTCAACCAACCAAGTTGCTATGTAGCTACTTTGTTTCCCTGAAGAGGAGAATCTGCTTCTTGTATTAATAGTTTAAAGTAGAAAGATGGAGTCTTCAAGGTGCCAAAGGAGACACCTCCCCCCTAAATGTGTCCCAGCTGAAGCTTCCTACAACTCCAGGAGAGTCAACAGAGGGGAAGATAGAGATACCTAGTCATCAGAGGCTGGAGAACTTTTCAAAAATCATTTGTTAAGTTAAAGAAGTAATATCAATTATGAAGCAAAAAATTAGTATTATTTTTACCGCATCAAGATTGACTGGAAAAAAAAAATAAGGCCTGAATACTTTTCAGTCTCTCCCATTAAATGGTGGAATCTATTTCCTCAACACTAACTCTGGGCTTGGCCAAAAGGATGCAGCAGAAATGATGCATGGCACCAGACTTGGTACTATCCAGTACCAAGCTTGGGCCCAAGAGCCCTTGCTCTCTAGCTGGGCCTTTGCCATCACCTCATGAATGAGCACAGGCTGGCCTGCTGGAGGACGAGACACACGCCTCCCTCCTCCCCAGACGAGAGAGTGAGGCCATCCACGACCAGCCAGCCTCCTCCTTCTTATCAGATGATTACAGACCCCTGAGAAATCCAGTCAGGATCAAGCAGGTCTGGTCTAAAACAGCAGAACCACCCACCTGCTCCAGAGATACATGAGAAATGATAGGTTCCTTGTTTGGTCCCTTCAAGTTTTAAGGGTTTTTATTTTTTCCACAGCAATAGCTAACTGATATACCCCCTGCAGTGTTGGTAGGGATAAAATAGCAATGATAACCATATTAAAAGCACAATTTTAACTGTCAGTCTTCTGCCATATTTGATCTGCAAAAATCACAACTTCATGTGGACCAGCGTAATATTATTAAAATCTTCACATGTGTCAGGTACTAGGAGAGACCTTTTAACCTGGATTATACCATTTAATTTTTACGAACACTCTATGAGGTAGGTGCTACTATTTCCATTTTATAAATGAGGAAATAAAGGCTCAATAAATATCAGTTAATGGAGTGAAAAAGAGAAAGAGTAACATTTCTCAAGATCACAAGACCATTGCTCAGGGGGACAGGAATCTGAACTTTGTTGCTGTTGTTCAGTCGCTAAGTCATGTCCAACTTTTTGTGAGCCTGTGGACTGAGCACGCCAGGCTTCCCTGTCCTTCACCATCTCCTGGAGTTTGCTCAGACTCATGTCCATTGAGTCGGTGATGCCATCCAACCATCTAATCCTCTGTCATCCCCTTCTCCTCCTGCCCTCAATCTTTCCCAGCATCAGGGTCTTTTCCAACGAGTTGACTCTTTACATCAAGTGGCCAAAGTATTGGAGCCTCTGCTTCAGCAACAGTCCTTCCAGTGAATTTTCTGGGTTGATTTCCTTCAGGATGGGCTGGTCTGAACTCCTTGCAGTTGACTGGTCTGATCTCCTTGTAAGAAGGTCTGAGCTTAGATTGGCTTGCTTTCTCTAATGTGCTTTCTATAACAGGAAGCAGATGGTAATAACATTTATCAAGACTTTACTTGGCGTCAGGCTGTTCTAAGACCTTTATATGCTTTATCTTGTTTAACCATCACATATAAACCTGTGAGGTTGCTGTGATTTATGCATAGGCAAACCAAAGCACTCCAGCGCTCAGCAATGTAAACAAGGTGATGCAGAAAGAAAACCACCAGGCCAGAACCTGAACCCAGGCAATGCTCGCGAACTGTTGTCGACTAGACACGGCATCTTTCAGGGTACTGAGAAAGGAGAAAACTGAGTTTTTCATAAGCAGTGTCCTTATAAACATTTTGCATCTCTGAACTTGTCTCTATTATACCAGCTTCACTGTAGTGAGAAACTCTGGTTTTAAAAGGCTCTTCATTCTCAAGAGGGCGTATGTAGTCTTTTTGCTTCTATCTCCACATTATTACATGTCAATTTTGGGGAAACCAGATTAACCTCCTCATGGAGACATGACAGATATCTGTCCTGCAAAGTCCTTGGAGAAGCCTCAGAGTTCTCTTTGGAAGCTGACCACCACAGCCTGAGATCAGTATTATCCGTCAGTATAATATCTCTGAACTAAGGCATTATTGCTAGAAAGCCTTTGTAAAAATGCAAATGTGTTACCTGTGAAGGTCAACATTAATTCATTTGCATTATGCAAACTTAAATCAAGAGACACAAACTTAGGGACCAACAGAAACCAGAAACGTAAAGGACATGATGGAAGTAGGCCCCGTGTAGTACAAGAAGGGGTGGCGAGGACTGGCAAATTGAGGCATGTATGTCCACTCTAAATGAAGATGCTGGTACTCACATCGAAGCAACTGCCACCGTTGCAACAGTAGATGTTTCATTTCACAAAAAAGATGAAACATCTAGATACCTGTGGGTAATTTCTCCTTAAAATACTGCAAGGAAGAAAATGAAGCTTGAACTGGTCCGCAGGAGGCAGATTTGACATCGTATGCTGAGACTGAACCCTGTACCATTTCCTTAAAGCGAACTATCCCAGGTATGGTGCCTGTACCAGCGACATCAACATCACCCAGGAGATGCTTAGAATGGCGAGATTTTAAGCCCCATCCCAGAGGTCCTGGACCCAGTCTCTGGAAGGGTGAGCCAGGTTTCTGGGTTTGACAAGTCCTTCAGGTGATCCTTTTATACACCAAAATCCCAGTGACCCAGATGCAGTAAGTACCAGATGTGCAGGGTGTGGGCAAGGAGAGAAGGGCAAGATCCAGGGCTAATCAAGTGGAAGGACTCCAGTCCTCAAGGTCAAGGAGCAGAAAAGGGAGGACAAGCAGACATCCCAGGAGCTCAGTGAACTGGTCTATCATCTGAGGCCCCCGGGGCCTTGCCTGGCCTTTCAGTGGCTGCTCCTCCAAAGCGAGGTACTGACTCTCTGAGTCTGATACCCCTTCCCTCCTAATTCCCAGGCAAGTGACACTGTGCTCCCCTGTTTGCAGAGCACTGTCAGGATGAAATCTGTTCTGAAGCATGTCTCCAAAGTTGTCACCGTGCTCAACTAATTAGTCAAACGTTTCCATCTGCCTCGTGGCTCATCACACTTTTCATATTAATTTTTTATGCAAATATGATTCTGGGGAAGAATGATGTCAAGCAGAATGGTAGGTACCTTACTGGAGCCAGAACAAGATACTTACAATCTGCAAAATCTCCAGAAAGGTCAAGTTAAACTAAGCATTTTTATTTGGGCTCCCCTGAGGCTTAAAAATAACTTTAATTAAAGTCATGAAAATGTCTGAGATACATATATATATGATATATATAACAGAGATATTGACATAACCTCCCCACTATAATCTTAACTGGATAAGAAGCTGGCCAAAAAACCAATCATTCAAAACACAGTTCAATTAATTTCTCGTTCCTTCTTCTTTGATTCACCCTCATATTTTTTCCTTAGCCATGTAATTGTATTCTTTCTGTCTTTATATTATTTGCTTTCTTCTTTTTTAAAAATCTAAGTTATCTTTCAATAACAAATTCCATTGTATCCGTGACCTCGAGGATGATAAGGCAGTAGATTAAAGTCCAGGAGTAGCTTGAAATGTCAGGGATGACTTGAAAGAAAGGGTCCATTGTCTAGTATTAATTCAGTAATAACTGGAGAAACATGATTCTTATTGTGTCCTTCCAGGAAGAACTATCTGGGATCTGATGAAGTTCAACGCCACTGCAGGGTAAAGGAAAGCAAATCTTGGATAGAGGCCAATTCTGACTCCAGTACTGACCCCTTATTCAAATTCTAGCTACAGATAGGTCTTTGCTGGGATGAAAATGAGACTCAGGGTTCTGATCATTTCCTTTCTACGGTATCAGGGAGCTAATGATGCATACAAAGCCTGCCGACACTGAATGCCTCAAAACAACAGTCATTTATTAAAGTCTGGGGGCCTGCCCCATAGCTCTGCTGGTCTGGGCTGGGCTCCAGCACGTGTCCCCACTATGCGGTCACCTGGTGAGTTGCCTGTGAGCTCACTGGTCCAGGCTGGCCTCATTTTCTGTTCACTCTGCTGCCTACAGAGCTGACCTTGTTTCTGGGGAGTCTCACAAAGGTGGTATGGCAGAAACTGTTGGCACCTTGCCTCATACCCTAGGATCCCTTCAGCTGGTGGGTTCCCTGTGCCCACCCCCTTGGGTGAGCTGTGCTTTGTTGCTGAGGAGTGGCCCCAGGGAATCTTCTCAGGGGTGCCCTTGGGCTCCTGGAGCTGGCAATTGCGACAGTTACATCCTCCTCTTTTCTTTTTTCTTCCTGACTACTCTGTGCAGCTTGATTGATCTAAGTTCCCCAACCAGGGATAGAACTCAGTGCCAGCGACGAAAGCGCAGAGTCCTTCTTACCAAACTGGACAAGGAATCCTCGAGTGACAGGGAATCCCTGAGTTACATCCTCCTGACCGTTTCTACCCAAAGCATGAAAACTGAGCTGCCTTGTTCAACGGAGATACACTCCGGGGCATCAATAATACTTCAGGACGGCCCTCAGAATCAGGCTGAAGCTGGCAGGTTGCCAAAATCGAACCTTTGTTGGGCCTCTTCGCAGCCCCTTCCTGCTCCCGTGACTCCCTCCTGGGAGCACTCCCTCCAGAGACCCTTGGCTCAGGTGCCCTCACCTCCGGGGCTGCTCCAGAGAGAGCGTCTAACCCACCTGCCTACGCAGAGCACAGAGCAGCCTTGCTCATCTGGGGGCTGCGTATACGGCTTCTTCACAGAAGTTCACGGGAAGGGAAGTTTCCTAGCCGATAAGAGTTTAGAATAAAACCACCTCAGAAAGCCTGTTTCTGTCACTGAAAAGACAAACACACTGAGGTGAAGCAAATTCGTGGAATGGGACGCAGACCCTGAGGACAAAACATACTAAGGGCTTGAGTCACGTTCTGATGCTAACCTGGGGACACCCACTGATTCCAGGAGAGAGGGCGGCAGAGGTTGGTATGCGTCCTCCCTGGGGTCCTCCCTCTCCCTCCTCCGAGCAGGCGTGGGCTCCTCCCTCCCCGCCCCTCCCTTCTCTGATCGTCCTCTCCTCCCCTCCCCACCAGCCCCTCCTTCTCCCGCTCTGTCCCTTGGGTTGCCTCCCATCCTTCCTGCTCCTCCTTCCCCTCCCCTCGCTCCTCTCCCTTTCCTCCTCTCTTCTTTTTACCCCGCTCCACGCTCTCCTCCCCTCCCCCACTCCTCAGCTCAGCGCTTCATCATCCTCGCCATCTTCATCATCATCGTCATCTTCTAGAAGGTGCTTTCCCCTGGAAGGCTTTTCCTTCTATCAGTTTCTGTTTATGGTCACCAGTAAGGACTTGTGAGCCAGCAATCTGGCTCAACACACAAATTTGGCCTGACAGTAGCGAGGTGGCTGCTCTGAGGCGTTTCCATCAGCAGGAATGTCATCTCGGAGATTCACAGCCACAAAACTGAAAACGCAGAAGCAGCAGCCCTTTCCCACCAGGATTTTTATTGGTGTTGCAGTTTGCAGATCCGCAGGGCTTGATTTATCTAACAGGAGATCAATGTGAAAATACTTCATGCTTCTGGAACTAGGAAGATATTTAGATCACTCCCTTCATGTACATCATATTTATGAAAGGAAAAGATAGTGGGTAGATTGTAAATTTGAAAAACTTGGAAGGAAAAATTCTATTCTTTCCAAAGTCAGTCTTTTATGAACTTCTTTTTAAAAGGTTGAGCTCGATGGTAAATACGTTGGTCGAGCGTGCCTTAATTTCTGGTTTTCTAATGGTACTTTGCAAAAGGGGCATCTTTCAGGAATTCTGCCTGGGTCCCTCCAGATCATCCATGGCCATGTATGTTTCTACCCCTTCCCACGCACCCCACACAAGGGCAACCACCAAGCTCATCCTTTAAACTGAGAGCTGGAGAAGTCAGAGAAATCATTGTGTCTCTCCACCTTTCTGAGAAAGATGAGGCACACAAAGCAAAGCATATACAGAAAATTCAAGAAATGAACCAAGCCCCAGTCCTGGTCTGAAGGTCAAGGGTCCCATGTCCCAGACCAGATCTATTATTCTTCTGTGACCTCAGGACCAGCACTGGACCCTGGGGGCCTCGGTGTGGTTGATTATAAAAATGGCCACAATTGAATCTGTATCCCCCATCCACGTTCTTTGTTGGTTTGGTTTTGAATATTTAATTAATTCATTTATTTGGTGGTTCTGGGTCTTAGTTGCAGCATGCAAACTCTTAGTTATGGGATATGGGATCTAGTTCCCTGACTAGGGATCAAATCCAGACAGCCCGCATCGGGAGTGCTGAGTCCAGAACCTTAACCTCTGGACCACCAGGGAAGTCCCTCAATGCTCTTTGCATGTGCCTCTCCTGCCTCTTCCATCAAGAAGAGGAGCCGGGCTTCCCTGGTGGTTCAGTGGTTAAGAATCCACCTTGCAGTGCAGGGGACAGCAGTTCAATCCCTGGTCCAGGATGATCACACATGCAGCAGAGCCACTAACCCCATGAAAGAAAACAAAACTGTTGGTTGCTCAGCTGTGTCTGACCCTTGGCAACTACATGGCCTGTCCATGGGATGCCCAGGCAAGAATCCTGGAGTGGGCTGCCATTCCCTTCTCCAGGGGATCTTCCAGACCCAGGGATCAAACCCGGGTCTCCTGCACTGCAGGCAGATTTTCACTGTCTGACTCATGAGGGAAGCCTTACTAAGCCCATCTGCCACAACTAATGAGCCGGAGCTCTAGAGCCCGCTAGCAGCAGTTCCTGGAATGCACACTCTCTACAGCCCGTGACCCACAGCATGAGACTCCACCACGATGTGCAGCCTGCGCACCACAGTGAAGAGCAGCCCCCTCACTGCACCTAGGGAGGCCCACGTGCAGCAAGGAAGGCCCCACCGCAGAAAAAAAAAAAAAAAAAAAAAAAAAACAGAAACAAAAAGGAGTCTATTTCCTGCCCCTAGTCTGGTGGGCCCTGTGATTTGCTTTGGCCAATAGAATGCAGCTGGATGGCTGTGCCAGGTCTGAGACTAAGCCTCAGGGCCCTGGAACACAGTGGCTCCCTTTCTTAGAACCCTGCCCGCGATCATGTGCAAAAGCTCAGGCTAGCCTTTGAGGGGATGAGAGGCCGCCTGGGGCCCAGATCCACCATTCCAGCCCAGCCCTTCCTAGACCAGCCAGTTCTCAGCTGATGGGCGCTGCCCACAAATGCCCATGTTTAGCCCAAAGAGACAGTGAAAAACTGCCCAGTTACACCCATCCCAAATGTGTGGCCCACAGTATCATACACTAAATACGTGACTGTTATTCAAAGTCTTTGTCTTAGGGTGGTTTGTTATGTGGCAAGGTTTAACTGACATCCTTGGTTTATCTGCACAAAAAGAGGTAGGACATAAATATCTCATTTATTAGGTGTTTTCTGAAAAACCAAGTCTAGAAAAAGTTAAGACCCAGAGCTGAGCTGTATAGAATGGTAGCCTCTAGACACATGCAATAATGTAAATTTAAACTTGATTAACTGACATTAAATCAAAGCCAAAAACTGACTGCCTTAATCTCGCTGGCCACATTTCAAATGTTTAATAGTCCCGTGTGGCCAGCGGTCACTGAATGGAGAGCAGGTACAAAACATGCCTGTGATCCCAGGGCGCTGCCCTGGAGGTGCTGGCAGGAACAGCCAAGAGAGTGAGGCTCACGGTGGACCCGGCAAGGCGGGCCGGACATCCTGACCCCACGGTCTACACAGGCGCTCCCAGCACACAGCTGCACGGCAAGCGGTTGCACATCGCCTTGAAACGCTCACATCTATATTTTGAGTCTTCTGCTTCCCCTAAAGTCTCTAAAACATCAAGGAGTCTTAGGACTGACTGCAAACAAATTCAGAATTTTAGTAAGACCGCGGGGGAGAGAGGCTCTCCATGTAGGAAAGTCTTCAGACAAGACTGCAAGCTTCCCTCCTTCAGGGGATTGTCCTAGTTTTTATTTTAAGCAGTTTTGTTTTTTTTTTCTTTTCCATGTTGATTAGGTTGATAACTGACTTTGTCTGCATTCAGTCCTTAAAGAGGATTGATGATTGATTAGTGTGTGGGTGTAAGTGTGTACATTGGAGGTTTCCTCCCAATTCTCTTTCCACTTTTTTCCCCTCTCTAATGCTCAGGGCTTCCTCTGATTTCAAAGAACCAGAAAAGACTCAGAGGAAAAGGGGTATCTGACCTAATTAAGTATATAGATTGAGATTTTTCTCTCTTGGTTGATAAAAAATTCCCTTTTCTTCACAAGCCTCTTTCCTATGTCCTGGATAAAGGAGACTCAGAGAACCACCTTCCTGCTGCCTCTTGAAGAAGCATTGTCCCTACAAGGAGCCCAAGGCAAGGGGGGCAGGTGAGGCCCCGAGACAGTGGTGGCAAGACGGGGCCATCAGCAGGATGGTGGGGACGGTGCGGCCACCTCCTGCCTCTGCTGCATCCTTGGTCTCATTACTTGTCCTCCTGTGCCCGGGACCACATTCATTAACGGAGGGTGGCAGCTGCTCTCACAGGATAAGGGTTTGATGGATGAATACAAGAGAAGCCCTGAGGACAGCGCCTGGTCCAGGGCAAGAGCTGAACATGTCAGTGAGCCGTCCAGGCCCTTGGAGAACCAGGCCCTGGTTCGGGGCAGCCAAGCCCTAGCTCTCTGAGCTCTGCTGCTCATGACGGGCACCCGAATCCTTTCTCAGAGGCCTGGCCCTAAGCTCCCAGAGCCACAGTACCCACTCAGGCAGGCAGCCTGGTGCCAGGCGTCATCCCAAGCAGACAGCGACTGCTGGGCAGCAGTCACAAAGCCCAGCTCCCTTGACAGTGAGTGCTGCCCTCGGGATCAGGCTGAGGCTAGGGCTCTGCCTGTAATTGCTGCCTTGCTCCTTCCCCTTTTCCGTCCAGCTTTCTCTGCTCGCCAGCCCCGCCATGAGAGCAATTGCCAGTAACCCACATGCACAGGAATGCTTAGCTCGGGCTCCGCTTCCAAGGAACAAGTCCTGGGATGGTAGCAATTATAGGAATAATAATAATGATGATGATGATGATCACTACTTTTAATATTTGCAACCCACTGGATTTTCAGCCTGCCAGGCTTCACTGTCATGGAATTCTCCAGGCAAGAATACTGGAGTGGATAGCCATTCTCTTCTCCAGGGGATCTTCCTGACCCAGGGAGATTCAGGTCAGGAAGGAATCTGCATTAGCAGGCAGATTCTTTACCGTCTGAGCTACCAAGGAAGCCCCTTTACTTTTGCAGTTATGCCATAAAGTAATTTAAATTCCTAAGTAAGGTGATGATCATAATTTCTCCAGCACTTTTCAAAGCACTTTCCTTTTCCTCTCTGTCAGTCCATTTTTAAGATCAGATGTTCTGGGAACAAGGATTCAATGCAAACCCCGTCCACCCCACTTCTCTTCCTTCCCCTGGCAATGATACAGACACGTTAGTAGATACGCCCAAGCTTGATGTCTCTTACCTGGTCACCACTCAATTTGTGAAGAATCAGGGGGCTTCTCTGGTGGTCTAGTGGCTAATACTCTGTGCTCCCAGTGCAGGGGGCCTGGGTTTGATCCCTGGTCAGGGAACTAGATCCCACTTGCAGCAACTAAGAGTTCACATGCTGCAAATAAGACTTGCTGCGGCCAAATAAATATTTGAGAAAAAAAGAATTTAGGGGAAATCATTTTAAATTTCAGACTTAAAGCTCATTGTGAAATAGTAGAAGAGCTCATGGAAGGGAGCGTGAGGAGGCCTTCTGGGATGCTGAGGACATTCTGGTTATTGCTCTGGGAAGTGGCGGAATGGAGTGTGTTTAGTTTGTCAAAATCCATCAAGCTATACACTTAAGATTTTACTCTTTCCTGTAGATATTTCATACTTTAATTAAAAGTCAAAATAAAGTAAAATTTGTTAAAGTAGGACCTATGACACAATGGAAGGGCCTGATGAATTTAACTCCCTGATCCGGGAGCCCCAGACAGAAAGGAGGTCTCAGCCCTGGCCAGACAGCTCTCCCCTCATCATCATCTCACCCTTGACTCGTGATGTCAGGGGCCTATTTCCTACAGGCTTCTGAGTTTGCCAGTTATTGAAGGATGTCTCTTATTAAACCAGCTTCTCGAAGGAACTAACTCCCTGATCCGGGAGCCCCAGACAGAAAGGAGGTCTCAGCCCTGGCCAGACAGCTCTCCCCTCATCATCATCTCACCCTTGACTCGTGATGTCAGGGGCCTATTTCCTACAGGCTTCTGAGTTTGCCAGTTATTGAAGGATGTCTCTTATTAAACCAGCTTCTCGAAGGAACTTCTACTCAAAATACTGTCATGGATTGACGCATCTCTGAGGGACTTCTCTGGTGGGCTAGTGATGAAGAACCCATCTTCCAATGCAAGGCATGTGGGTTTGGGAAGTGAGATTCCACGTGTCACAGAGCAACCTAGGCCTGCGTGTTGCAACCACTGAGCCTACGGATTCTCTAGCTGCGGCCAGAGAAGTCTCCATGACCTGCAGCTAGAGAAAAGCCCTATACCACAACAAAGACCCAGCATGAGCAAAAAAGAAAACGCACGTTACAGAACTAACTTCTATTCAAAACACTGCCATGTGTCCATCTCTGTGTCTCCTTGTTTGTTTAAATGATTTTGGCAGTAACAGGTGGATCCCTCTTCCCTCATGGGCGGTTGGAAGGCAGCTGGCTAAGGAGAGACTGTGTCCTCCAGCCCTGCTTGCTTCCAGGGATGGCCATACAATGTGAGTGAGAGTGATGAGTATCCTTTTCCCTTCCAATTCTGAGGTTAAGAAGCAGTTGGAGCTGATCTTCAAAGACATCAAGACCCAAGACACAACAGCCATACAGAGCCCGGGTCCAGGAACCAGCATGGGAAAGGAAACCATCTGCTGATTGGGACACCCCAGCTGGGATCTCAGGTGAGTAAGCAATACCACTGCATTATGATAAGCCGCTGGACTATATTTGTTTCTGCTGCGGGAGTTACCCTGATTAATATGCTATTTCATCCCATGGTTATTCATGCGTTCACTCATTCAATAAATACTCATAAAATCTCATATGCAAGGTTCTGTGCCAGCTTTCTGCCTGCAAGGATCTTATATGCTGGCTTAAATATAAGGACAGGCTACTAATGTTTGTTTGCCTTCCTGTGTGGCAGTCCACGGATACGTGACTTTACAGAAACTAGAACGTGTGGTCATCATACTCATCCTACAAGATAGGTGTCATAGTCCCTAATTTATTAGTGAGGAACTCAGGCTTAACGGAGTCCAGGAAACAGAACTTTCTGACTAACACCTGTGTTTCCCTCAATATATACTGCTCCCTGGATGGAAACTGAGACGCACACATGAACACCGTCAGGTGAGTCTGTGTCTATTTCTGCTTTGCAAGTCGGTTCATCAGTACCATTTTCTAGATTCCACACATATACACTGGTTACGACTTTGCCTGCCAGTGCAGGGGACATGGGTTCAGTCCCTGCTTCGGGAAGATCCCACAGGCTGCAGAGCAGCTAAACCCACGCGCCTTGACTCCTGAGGCTCGCCTGCTCCAGAGCCCGTGTTCTGCCACAAGACGACCCACTGCACCGAGAAGCCTGCGCATCACAACGAAGATCCGATGCAGCCAAAAACAAGGAGATAAAAAGAATTGCCAGGCGGGTTACTGAGGGTTCAACGGCACAAAAGAGCACTGTTGAGCTGCTGGGGATGTTCAGAGATCACCGACTGTTTCAATACTCACACTTTCCCTGGGCGCCACCACCCACTGATTCAGCTGCTTCTCTCTCTGCGCTGGCTGAGTCCAATCCTGGACTTTTCTGATGGCGATATTTCAGGGGCCAGAAAGGTCCTGTAGCCACCAAATTGTGCCAAAGTGGCAAAAAAAAAAAAAAAATTCCCATTTAAGGACTCCATCAAATGGTAACTGCTGAATCCTTGTTGTACTGAGTGACTGCTCTTGGCATTGCTTTCTTAAACTACCTTCTTCCCTCCATGGAATTGTCTTGGTAAAGCCTGGCTGGATGAGACTACATGTGAAACATGAAATTACATTATTCTCATTTATTCATTCAACAAATAACTTAATACCTCCTCTGTTCCTTGTGATGCGCTTGATTTTTCTCCCTATCTTAATTAATTTCAGGCACATTCTACTCAGGAATATTCTCAGCATCCTAACTTGGCTGTGAAATTGGAGGCTTTGCGTTGCCTTAGATGTAAATACCAGCGGGGGAAAAACCACATGCAGTTAACAGCATATAGAAGCTTCAGATCGGGCACCTTTCCGTGGGATTGGATTGGAGTCTTACGGAAACGGACAACCCACAGACATCAAGGCTTCCCGTCTTAGTTAAAAGAGATACAAATTGCTTCCCCAGTGCCTCTTCTCGGGGGAATTGCCCAAGATAAAATGCTGAGGTTGCATGAATCCTCTCCAAGTAGAAATCTGAGACAGATGCCATTACTTTTTAATGTCATTCAAATGAGCTTCCTTTGAAAAAAAATAGCGATGTTTTTGTGCTGGGGTCCTTGGTATTTTATTTATTTTTTAAAATTTTTATTGGAGTATAGTTGCTTTACAAAGCTGTGTTATTTTCTGCTGTACAGCAACACGTATACATATATCCACTCTTTTTTGGATCTCCTTCCCAGTTAGGTCATCACAGAGCATAGAATAAAATTCCCTGTGTAACACAGTGGGTTCTCATTAGTTATCTATTTCATGCATAGTTTCGTAGTATATATACATATGTCAATCCCAACCTTCCAGTTCACTTCAGTCTCTTCCCTCCCTCCATGCCCATATGTTTGCTCTCTCTGTCTGTGTCTCTATTTCTGCTTTGCAAGTCGGTTCATCAGTACCATTTTCTAGATTCCACACATATACATGAACATATGATATTTGTTCTCTTTTTGACTTACTTCACTCTGTATGACATGGCTTCGGTAATGACTTTTTATGATGGCAGAGCAAGACCAGTGGAGAACTAGATGTTCCTTAGACATTTAAGAAGAGTTTCTTTTCGCAAAGGCACTCAGGCGTCTCGTCTGATATGAGCCTTTGCCATTTGCCCAGCTTGGAACAGGCTCTGTTTCCTCCACTGAAGAGTCAACACATGCTTATGGCACCTGCAGGGGTGGGCTCTGAGCAGGGTCTGGGGTGAGGTGATGTGGGAGTGGCAGTCGCTGCCCCTGCCTTTCAAGGGCTTTGCCTTGGAGGCTGTGTTCTACTCGAGAGGCCTCTCCACCCTTCAGTTAGTCCATGCCCCTCCCTGAGGACTGTCCCGGACAGGGGCAGAGTGTGTCTTATCCACCTCTGTGCCTCTAGTGGGAATTACAATGCCTTGCTTTTGGGGTGAGGGCAGCTGCTGAGCCCATATCACTGAATGAAAAACTGAATGTTCTACAGGATAATTTGCTCAGATATTATAAAAGGAACTGTCTATTTTCTATTTCACACAAATAGCCTCAGTTTTGTTGCCCAGGGCCTACAGATCAAGAATAAAAAGACTGAAATACTCTCCCAGAAGCTCTTATTTCTGTTCTGCAAGGGGAAAGATGTTCATTTGTTCATCCTTTCAACAAATATTTATTGACTGCCTCCCAGGGCCATTACTGGGCCATTACTGTCCCAGGTCTAAGACACACACACCCCTGCACTAGCGGAGCTAACCTACCTGTGAGGAGTGACAGGGACCAGTAAATACACCATAAATAAACAATGTGATTACTGACAGTGATAAACAGTGCTATGAAAAGTAAAAAACAGAGTGTCCTAGTTATTATTATGTCGTTCTATCTCCTCCTCCAAATATGACATACCAAACCGCTCCAGAAGCTAATGGCATTAAACAGAGCATTTAACTATGTTCAGGGACTGGGTGATTTAGAAATTTGGCAGGGCACAGTAGATATACGTTGCTTCTGTCAAGACACCTAGGGCTTCACCTGAGAAGATTCTGAGACTGGGTACGTGACCTCTGCAGGCTGCAGACACCTAGTGTATGTCTCTGGTGGCTGATGCTGACTGTCACCCGGGACGTGGGCTGTGGGCACCGACTGGGGCACCTGCTCTGTGGTTTGGGCTTCCTCCAGCATGGTGGCCTCAAGGCAGCTGACCTTCATCCACACAGGCTCATAGCTCCAAAAGCAAGCATCTCCGCAGGCAAGGCAGAAACTCCACGGCCTTTATTTAATGACTTGACTTCAGAAAGTATGTGAGCGATGCCATCGTTTCTGCTGCGTCCTATTTATTTTAACAACCTCTTCAAGGGTGGCCCAGATTCAAGGAGGAAGAACTTAGGTCCCATCTCAGGATAAGAGGAGTGTGGCAGAGTTTGTAGACATGATTTAGAACTGCCACACAGGGAATGTGATGGTGGCCAGGAAGTCGAAAAGGCCACACTCAAAAGTCACTCAGATGCAAGTGACTGGAAAGCCATCTATATAACAATATGGGGAAGTGCTTTCTAGACACAGGACACACTGCCTACAGGAAGCAAGCACCGTGTCCTGTCCTTTGAATAGAGAGCCTACCCAGTGAATCCGACTACAACTGGGTGATTAAGCCTCTCCAAGCTTGAGGCTTAGTATACAGAAAGTCACCTTCCCCAAAATATAAGTCATATTCTCCAATATCAACTTTATTTTTAAAAAACCCACCTCCATCTGACATTTTTATTTTGGGGGGAGGGGAGTGTGTGTCATGTGGCATGTGGGATCTTAGTTCCCTGATCAGGGATCAAACCTGAGCCCCTTGCAGTGAAAGCAAAGTCTTTACCACTGGACTGCCAGGGAAGTCCCCTCCACCTGCCATTTCTAAAATCTCACTTCTCAGTTGATTCAGAACCTGGGTGGGGAGGAGGGATAATTTTTATGGATGCCCTTCTGAAAACCTGTAGTGAGTGGAGGAGTGCTCTAGGAACCTGGAAGAACATCAAGGGATGTCATTGGAGGGTCAAAGTGGCAGAGAAGTGCAGGATGCAGGCGGATGGACACAGAAATTCCAGATGCCTGTGCAGGTCCTGGGGCTTGTCTGTCTTACTGTCTCATTCTGCATGGGTCCCCAGTGCCATGACACAGGCAGGTGGCCCGAAGCCTCCGGTGCCAGCCCCACAAGGCTTCACTCTGATACAGGCTCTGTCCATCAGCTGCAGATGGTGACTGCAGTTGTGAAATTAAAAGACATTTACTTCTTGTAAGAAAAGTTATGACCAACCTAGACAGCATATTCAAAAGCAGAGACATCACTTTGCCGACTAAGGCCTGTCTAGTCGAGGCTATGGTTTTTCCTGTGGTCATGTATGGATGTGAAAGTTGGACTGTGAAGAAGGCTGAGCGCTGAAGAATTGATGCTTTTGAGCTGTGGTGTTGGAGAAGACTCTTGAGAGTCCCTTGGACTGCAAGGAGGTCCAACCAGTCCATTCTGAAGGAGATCAGTCCTGGGTGTTCTTTGGAAGGACTGATGCTGAAGCTGAAACTCCAATACTTTGGCCACCTCATGTGAAGAGTTGACTCATTGAAAAAGACTCTGATGCTGGGAGGGATTGGGGGCAGGAGGAGAAGGGGACAACAGAGGATGAGATGGCTGGACAGCATCACTGACTCGATGGACATGAGTCTGAGTGAACTCCGGGAGATGGTGATGGACAAGGAGGCCTGGCGTGCTGCGATTCATGGGGTTGCAGAATCGGACACGGCTGAGCGACTGAACTGAACAGAGTAGACTTATTTGGGGAGGCAAAACAGTGAGCACAAGTGAAGGTCTCAGTGAAGGTGCTAACCTTGGTCATAAGGCACAACCTGACTCTTTGCCACGTAGACAGCGAACTTCAGCCAAGAATCAGGGCCTGAGAAGCAAACACTATCATGGCCTCAGCAAGGAGCAGCCTCATGCAAGGCAAGATCTCCATGGGGTGGTCTCAGGTGAATGCTAAAGATTACATGCACTTTGTTCTTGGAAAACATCGCTGGAGCCAAGGGACACCTGGGGAGGATACTTACGCCTAAAGTCCAGTAACAACCCATGGACACTGTACCAGTTTTCTACTGCTTTGTAAGCAACGTGTGGATTCAAACAGGTATCTTTGCTTTTTCCTGGGTTTCTGGGTGGTTCTATTGACTTGGGCTGGGTTCAGCCCATCTCAGCAAGGCTTGGGGGTGGGTCCACTCTCTGCTAACTGGTCACCTGGGGGCTGGCCATTCCAGCATAGCCTCAGCTGGGATGACTTGCCTCCATTCCACGTGTATCTTAGACGCCTCTCCAGGGGAGTCGGGCACATTCCCTCAAAGAGGAGCGAAAATGTCCCTGCGCTGTGCAAGTCCCCGCTGTGTCCCTCAGCGAAGGCAGACCACATGGCTGAGTGCACAGTGAGGGAGGGCACTCAGAGCAACCCAGCTGTCACCAGCGGCCCGCCCTCTATGGCACCAGGACCAGTTAGCTGCAGGGCTTGGTTGTGTTAGGAGGTGGGAGAGGGGGTGACGACAGAGGAGAGATGGAGAATAGTCACTAGTGGCCTCCCAGTGCACCCACCAACAGACTCACTTTTCAATAAGTATTGATCCTATATTCAAGGAATAGCACAGTGAAGGAAAGACACGGCGAGCTGGCCCTCGTGCCCATGTGTCATGGTCCAGAGCTGGTTCTGTCGCCCCAGGCCCAGCCTGTCATGAAATCCCATGACTCAGAGCACAGCTCTCCACACTGACCTGGAACCTGCCCAGTTTCTACCTACCTGATTCAGTGTCTTCAAGTTCACCTTCAAAAGGGGAGGCGGAAAGCATGCACTGGAAACTGAGTCACTCACAGCCTTTACCATCACAGTTATTCTCTGGGAAGACAAGATGAACGGAAGAGTGGAAGGGATGAGGAGACAGTGAGGCAGAGAGATCCATTAGCAGTGGCAAGAGTTCGTGGAGCTTATTTATTGACGGTGGGAAAGGGCTTGATGAATATTTAAGCAAACAGCTTAGCGGGATGAAGAAACGCCTCTCCCAGGAAGGAGTTATCTGACTGATAACTGATTTCTTTCAGTCCGTGAAAGAAAGAGCTGATTGGTGGGTTTGGGATGGACACGTCCCCTCCCCTTTTCCAGCCTCTCTGCTCACGTCTCCTGGGAGAGGCTTGAAGACAGCAAGCTTCAGGGCTTGGGTCCTTGTCTGGGACAACAAAGGGGTCATGAAGTCTCAGACCCATGTTTTTCCTTAATAGGGAAAAGCTGGTGCTGGGAGACCGAACAGCCAGGGAAAGGAGACACACAGTTTCTGACACTGGATAAGATGGTGCCAACTCTATTAACAAACGACACAGGGACTTGAGTGTAGGGATGTCATATATAGGTGTGTATAGTGTGCCTGAGGGAGCCAGTCACATCACAGACTATGCAAACACTGCTGACATTGTGCAGTGCACAAACCACACTGCTGTCCGTGACTGCCCTGCTGAGGTGGACCTGTGTAAATTATTAAGCTAATGTGAAAATTCTGTAAGTTCTTTTGGTATTAGTTCTTTGAAACACCAACAGCTTTCTATCGGTGAGGCCTTAATCCAAACTTGATCGAACATTTGGAATAGCTTTTCTTTCTGAGAATTTGGGTGGGTCTGAGATTGTATATGATTTCCCAGACTCTTTTTAGAGTGTTTCCATTCCATGTTTGCCTTCCCATCACAGTGAGTGAAAACGACGCAGCTACTGTGTCACTGCTACTGTTGATGTGAACACTGTATTATAAACTGCTTGCAGCTAGAGTTCAAGCCAGTCCAAAGTCCGGCTTCCTAGTCTTCACTTGAACTGTTGAAGTCTGCGAGTGAGTGAAGGAAAGGACCGATTCTGATTTGATCAACAAGACAACTGTCCTAGGAAGTCCTTATGTGACTTGCCTAAGGCTTCACAGCCCTTCAGCAGCACGACAGGGCTTAGAAGCTTCACACCTGGGAACCCTGTCAGAGCTCTTGGAGTTTGAAACTGTTTATACATCATTTAGACAACGATGACTTACAAATACCCATTTGTTGCTTAAAGGAATGAGACTTGGGAAAAATATGTCCCAAGGTCCTCTGTGAATCTAGAAGTGTTAAAATACTATTAAAGCTATAATTCTCAAACTAGCTGGGGGAGTTTGAGGTCAGTGCCCCTGGAGATTTTTGTTGGAATCACACAGAAATTGTGTATCGTTTAAGAAAAGAATATTCAACATACCAACGGTATTTTTAATATAAGCCACAGAACACAAAGGTCAACAAAATCTCTCGATAGGTGGGAAGAGAGAGAAAATAAGCTGACTGCCTTTCAAAAGACATAATTAAAAAAAAAAACAGCTTGAGTAACTGTCTACTGAAACATGTAATTTTTTTTCCATAAGAGACAGTAAATTATAACTGAAAATTTTAAGTGACCCGTTCAGACTCTTGAATATTCCATAAATATAGGATTAAAGTCACAGATGTGAGCTTCTGTTGAGTAAGATATTTTACTCTTTAATTTATAGGAAACTTTAATTGTCCAACTAAGAACAGTCTCCCATGTATCTCTGCATTCTTTTGATTTTCACAGATGCACTAGCAGCTGTATTTCTTGGGGGTAAGGGCAGTTTTAAGGTAGTAAAATAAAGCTATTGTTCAGCTGAGTTGCAGAATCAGTTAGGTACCTTTTTGTTCGAAAGAGAAAACTCCAATCACACAGTCTGGCACAATATCGGAATTTACTTAATTTGGCTTAAGTATCTGTAAATCCAGGAGGAGAGTTGGCTTGATTCAGATGTCCACACCATCATGAGGACTGTGGCACTTCGCTTCTGCAATTCTGGTGGTTCTGTCCTTGTTTTGAGGCTGGCTTCAAGCAGCTCTTCCATCTACTTCCTTGTTGACAAGGAGAAGTGAGACAGAGTGATAGTCAATCTTGATCTTGACATTTCACTCTGGCTCCAGCAGATTCATTATAAAAAGGATCCCAATTCTCCACTTCTCCCTGAAACCATGCCCTTTGCAATGTGAGCTTATAGTACCTCCCATCATGAAGTGGAGTCTGTATCTCTATTTTTTGAATTTGGGCTGGCTTCCTGAGTTGCTTTAGGCAACCCAATATGGAATACGTACGTGACAAGGGGTGAGTTCTGAGTATGAGCCTCATGAGAAACATTCTCACTCTCACTTGGAATTCTGTCTCCACCATAAGAACAAATCAGGGGCAATGAAAGACCACATGGAGTAGAGATAAGCCATCTTCATCGAGACCAACCTCAACCGAGCTACACCCAACCACCCACATAGATGTGAGAGTCCCACCAGGGGCAGCAGGCCTGCTCCCTGATCTGCAGCGGACTGCAGACACGCAGGTAAGCCCATCGGAGGGCGGAAGAACCACACTGCTGACTTGTAGAATTATAACAAAAGCTCATCACTTAAGTTTTGGGGTGGTTTGTTACATAGCAATAGCTAAATGACATGCAGATCTTTCAAAATCACTTGGTCATCCCACAGCCAATCACTATGACTGACTCTAATCCAAGCAGGGCCACCATAAGCTGTGATGCCAAAGAGTTCATTTGGGTTTTTCCATAAGATGATACAAAAGCCTGAACGAACTTTTGGGCCAACTCAACGGAAGTGGAAACCAGAAAGAACATCACAGGCTATTAGAAAGGGGATAGAAGGCAGCTGGACAGTGGGGATGGCTGTGCTGTGCTGTGCTGAATCACTCAGTCGTGTCTGACTCTTTGTGACCCCATGGACTGTAGCCTGCCAGGCTCCTCTGTTCATGGGATTCTCTAGGCAAGAATACTGGAGTGAGCCACCATGCCCTCTTCCAGGGGATCTTCCCAACCCAGGTGCCCCCGCATTGCAGGTGGATTCTTTACCAGTTGAGCCACTAGGGAAGCCTGGGGATGGCTAGGGGGTGGCAACACCCTGGCTACCACTTATAGCTTCAGAAGAGCTCCCAGGTGGGCGAGGATGGAACGGGAGGATGAGGAGTGCCCCTCCCCCTCGGAGTGGGGTGTGTGTGTCTCTTACCCAAAAGCCAGCCTCACAGTACATTCAGATACTTCATCTGCCTCCACAAAGTTACAAGTTACTAACAGCCTTGAAACTTCCAGTTGCTTGAAAACTCTTGAAATGAATATGCCAAATCCACCAATGTCAACATTTTAAGTGCAAATGGTTTCTCACACTATATAAGAGGCCAACTTCCACATCTTTTGAGTTCAGAAAGCCTTCAAAGAAGAGAGCTGACTGCACTAAGTAGGGCACATTTCCCCATGAGTATCTGATGCAGACTTTCAAGGCCCATAAGTCACACATCATTTTCTGCAGGAGCTTTGTGCAGCTGAGGTTTCCTCCTGCAACACAGATCAGTGCCACGAAACTGCCTTGTAACAACTGTTTCTGGAGTTAAAACACCATCAGATTTTGTTTAAATATGCCTTTCAAATTTTCTGTTCTAGGTGTTTTTTCTTTATGCAAGTGGAAAAAAATAAAAATTATGTTTAATATTTTTTTAAAGGAAAAGAAAGCATATGCAATATAAACATGCTAACCCAACAGGTATAAATGTTGCAAAAGAATCACCCAGGACAAAATCAGCAATGGCAGTTTAACTTCAAAGGGCCAAGAGCTACCATTAAGGAAGGAGGATGGTATTTCTTTCCAGTTGGGGGAATAGATAATCATGGGGTTTCTGTGAGTTCACATCCCATGCACTGCATTTTTTCTCTTGACTCTCCCTTCTGCTTCTGGAAGAAAAAGACCTACTGCATGCATGTACTGGGAGCAGTGAGCTGCAGTCCTAAGAAAACGATTTAAAGGCATTTTAAAAATTGTATTTGTAAGCAGTCAGGCTTTTATTACTAGACAGCATATCAAAGCTTAGGGGGAGCCTCTGGCAACTGATGAAAGAAGGAATTTCGGTGTGAAAACTGGCCAAATGGACTGGAGTGGATTTAATGTTAAAAACCCTGTGGACATTTAAGGACTCACTCATTAAAACTTATGGAAAATTGGATCAGATTAAACAGCTGTGGAAAACAGGGACATGTGAATAAAAGGCCTTTCATCTTTAAAATGTTCCTATAACTTGATATATTTAAGGCAACCTCAGTAGATTATTGTGGTGCATTAACCATACTGATCGCCTCGATTCATCACAATTGCCTGTATCCATGTCCTTCAGTATCAGCCTCCCTAAACCCTGCGCTTGGACATGTGATGCTCTTTGGCTAACAAAACCAGTAAACCTGACACATACAGACGCTTCAAAAGTGCTTGCGTATGTTCTCTTTCTCTCTTCGATTCCTATCCTTCTTGTGTTTACAAGCCCAGCCTTGCCTGCTGGAGTCAGTCCATGAAGTCCACAAAGTCACCTCCATTTCATGGGGCTTAAACCTGTGAAAACACTGCATCCAGAAAATCTGGGAGAAGATACGGTCATAAAATCTTTAAAGAATCTTTTGTCTGACCCGCCTCTGCTGCCAAAACCTGTATTAGTTATCATTTGAGACATAACAAATTGCTCTGAAATGCAGGTAATTCAAAAACAATAAACATTTATTATCTCATGGAGTTGCTGTGGGTTAGAAATCTGGGTCCAGCTTAAGGGGACCGGTCTATCTTGGGGTTTCTAATGGAGCTGAAACTAAGATGGGTGCAGGCAGCTGAAGACTTGACTGGGCCTGGAGCTGACTAATTTGCAAGACTGTTGTCAGGACACCTCAGTCCTGAATCACGTGGATCTCTCCCCAGCATGGCTTGAGGCTCCTCACAACATGGCTGCTGGCCTCCCCAGAGTGGAAACGGCAGCTCAGAATCGATGGTGTCTTCCATGGCCTGGTTGTCAGAATCTCACACCGTTATTTGTGCGATATTCTACTGGTTTCACAGATTAGTTCCATTCCATGTGTGTGGAACCTCACAGTGATTTGAATATGAGGACATCTCAGAGGCTGACTTCTGCATATGATTTTATAGATTTGATCTACAAGCCAGTGCTCAAAGAACCATGTGTCCTTCCAGATTAGTCTCTTGTATTACCCAATGTTTTCTCACCTTACCAGCTTGCAGGATCCAGGGAATGCTGCTTCAGTGGTTTACCCTGAAATCTGTAGACTCACTGGCTACCAGACGGCAAGATCTCAGTCTGTCCCCTTCCCTGTGTCTCTCTGGCAGCCGGCAGCATTGGCAGATGATAGTGGTATTTGCCTCATGTTTAATTCTTTATAATTCCTGCTTCCGTCAACTGCAGTTGCTTCTCTTACACCATTGGTCCACATGGCCATTTCTGCATGGAGCTGCCCTTGGCGCCTGTTCTCTGATGCTCCTGGTGTTGCTGCTACCTGAACTGCCACTCCCAGATGCCTCCAGATGCTCTGATGTTGAAGAGGATTCCAGTAGGTCATGTTCTCAGAGCCACCAGCCACTCTCTGAGCTCTGGTGTTCACCTCTCTGGCTGAATGGAAGGAACCTTCTTTTTCGCCATGTGTGCAGTGTTATGTACGTGCTTGTGTGCAGAAGTGCACGGGGGCTTCCCTGTTGGTCTAATGGTAAAGAATCCTCCTGCCAATGCAGGAGGTTCGATCCTTGGATTGGGAAGATCTCATTTGCTGCGGAGCAAATAAGCTCACATGCCACGACTACTGAACCTGCACTCTGCACCAATAAAATCCACCATCATGAGAAGCTCACATATTGCAGCTCGAAAGTAACCCTCACTCGCGCAATTAGAGAAAGCCCAGGCGCCGCACTGAGGACCCAGCACAGCCACAAATAAATAAATAATTTAACAAAAGAGGCGTGCGGAATGCATTTCCCTGTTTTAATCAGTCTACATTTCCCTCCTTACTATGATGCAGAGGAAGGTGGAAGAGGACATTTTGAGATGTCTGCTTAAAGATTCAAATGAAGTTGTGAGAGGCAGCTACACACATGACCTGGAACTCAGGTCTCGGCTGGAGATATGAATTTAGAACTCAGTATATACATCCTGCCCCTAAACAGTGCAGCTAGCTCTTGAGCTTTGCCGTGTGCCCGCCGTTTACACGTTTTACCTGTTCATAGACTCTGCGGGCCAGTGCTGGGGGAAGCACAGGGAGCACAGGTCCGCTCTGCCCTGATGTCTGGGACCTCAGCTGGAAGTGATGGAAGGGCTGGGGCCAGAGCAGCAGGGCTGCAGACCCCGCGTCCAAGCTGGCTTCCCTCGCGCACCTCATGCCTGGACTGAAGGGCAGGCTCAGCTGGGAATGCCGACCAGAACGCCAGCATGCAGACTCTCCAGCATGGTGGTCTCAGGATATTTCCAGCGTGACCATGCAAGGCTCTAGGAGTAAGCATTTCCAGGGAACGAGGTCATGTCCTTTGTTGACATAGCCTTTGAAGTCACACAGCATCACTTCCGCTGGACTCTAAAGGACCACTGGAGTTCAAGCAAGTAGCCACTGACCCTATCTCACACTGAATGGAGTAACAGAGAATTTAAGGTCATGCTTAAAACTGCCACATCTGACTCATCTATCTCCTGGGTGGAAAGAAAGCTCTGTGATCCAGGGATTTTTGTCTCTTTTTTTAAACTACTGTATCCCCAGTACCTAGAAATAGGAATATTTGTTGAATGGATGAATGGGGATATAAAACCATGGAAACAGATGAGATCACTTAGGAAGAAAGTACTAGAGGGTTACAGAGCTCAACACTGAGCCCCTGGGGACATGCCAACATCTGGGGTCTGACAGAGGATGAGGAAGAGACAGAGCTCTTTCCTATGGATCCCCGTAACCCTTGAAAATCAGTCAAGGGGACATACATGTCTTTCTAGAACATTTGCTTCAGTCTCTGGATCATGTAGTGTCTGGTTTTCTGGAATTCTCTGTCCTTGTGGCCTCCAGCTCACTTCATTGTGAGGACAGGACAGGCGAGGACTTGTGCACCTCTAGGCCCCAGGGTTGGCCATGGGCTAACTGGGGTTGGACTGGGATGGACGGAGTTGAATGTATGGGCTGAGGAGACCATGCATGAGCAAGGAGGCCCCTGTTTTGTGCTGTGAAGTAAAGACAGGATTCCTGGAGAAAGGATGTGCGCTATGGGCAGGAGCCCAGGAGCCAGGGACCACCTCTCCTCAACCACCACGTTCCCTGGGGCAGGCCTCTCAGGGACCGAGCATTCAAAATTTGAGCCTGGACTTATAGGCTGCTACAAAGTCATACTTGTCAAGGTAGAATACTAGAACATATTTTATTTAGTGGTTTGTTAGCATAGACTTACAACTTTTAATATTTAAACACATAATATTCAAGTAGCCACTTGCACAACTGTCCTGGGCTGTATAACTCTTCAGGTCGGGCTTGGTTCAGTGGAGGGTCTGGGGTAGAAGGGTTGGTGGTACGACTTCCAGAAGCCAGAATATCTCAGACTCAACTCCAGTTCAGACAAATACTCACAGCACTTGCAATTAAAATTTGCTAAAATTAGATTAGGTTGCCACCCAGGGAACTGTAAGAATGCCCTAATGAAATCACGATCTAAACATCCAGCTTCTCCCAGATATGATTAACAAAGATCAAGACTGTAGAATGCTTTTCCCATTTAATTAAGAATTTTATGAAGTAGGAGTCTTCATTTAAGCAATTAAGCATACATGTCAAGCCCTGCATTTAAGTGGATGTACATTTTGTTTTAAAATTCCAAAATCCAGCATTTATGAAAAACTTAGGCTACATTATATGATACCAGAAATGGGCTGATCAGGGACCCCTTTGCCCATGTGTGTCTGAAAAAGCCAGGTTTACTTTCAAACATGCTTTCAGCTGTAACTGACTGAATGGGTCCTGTCAGCCTAGCTAATTAAATTTAAAGGGGAAATGGTCTCTGCCTAGGAACTACTGTGCCATGCATGACCTCTTTGATCTGATTCCTACCACAATTTAAAGTAATTTTTTATTATGGAAATTTTCAAGTATACACAAACACATATTGTACAGCAAAATTCATATATGTATCTCTCACCCAGTTCAACAATTATCAACATTCTTTTCAATTTTTAGTTTGGTAGTAATTCTACACTTCCATAATTCTCAAACTGAATCCTCTTCTTGATTGAAGGCAATAAGTTTTTTCTCATCTTGGAATTGCTTTTACATTCAGTTCAGTCGCTCAGTCGTGTCTTGACTCTTTGTGACCCCGTGGACTGCAGCACGCCAAGCCTCCGTGTCCATCACCAACTCCTGGAGTTTACTCAACGCAAGTCCATTGAGTCAGTGATGCCATCCAACCATCTCACCCTCTGTCGTCCCCTTCTCCTCCTGCCTTCAATCTTTTCCAGCATCGGGGTCTTTTCAAATGAGTCAGTTCTTAGCATCAGGTGGCCAAAGTATTGGAGTTTCAGCTTCAGCATCACTCCTTCAAATGAATATTCAGAACTGATTTCCTTTAGAATGGACTGGTTGGATCCCCTTGCTGCCCAAGGAATTCTCAAGACTCTTCTCCAACACCACAGTTTAAAAGCATCAATTCTTCGGTGTTCAGCTTTCTTTTTAGTCCAACTTTCATATCCATACATGACTACTGGAAAAGCCACACCTTTGACTAGATGGATCTTTGTTGGCAAAGTAATGTCTCTGCTTTTTAATATGCTGTCTAGGTTGGTCCTAACCTTTCTTCCAAGGAGCAAGTGTCTTTTAATTTCATGGCTGCAGTCACCATCTACAGTGATTGTGGAGCCCCCCCAAAAAAGTCTGTCACTGTTTCCACTGTTTCCCCATTTATTTGCCATGAAGTGATGAGACCAGATGCCATGATCTTCATTGTCTGAATGTTGAGCTTTGAGCCAACATTTTCATTCTCATCTTTCACTTTCAGCAAGAGGCTCTTAAGTTCTTCACTTTCTGCCATAAGGGTGGTGTCATCTGCATATCTGCTGCTGCTGCTAAATCACTTTAGCGGTGTTCGACGCTGTGTGACCCCATAGATGGCAGTCTACCAGGCTCTGCCATCCCTGGGTTTCTCCAGACAAGAACACCGTAGTGGTTTGCCATTTTCTTCTCCGATGCCTTAAAGTGAAAAGTGAAAGTGAAGTTGCTCAGTCAAGTCCGACTCTTTGGGACCCCAGGGACTGCAGCCTACCAGACTCTGCAATCCCTGGGGTTTTCCAGGCAAGAGTACTGGAGTGGGTTGCCATTGCCTTCTCCACTGCATATCTTGATTCCAGCTTGTGCTTCCTCCAGCCCAGTGTTTCTCATGATGTACTCTGCATATAGTTAAATAAGCAGGGTGACAATATACAGCCTTGACATACTCCTTTTCCTATTTGGAACCAGTTTGTTGTTCCATGTCCAGTTCTAACTGTTGCTTCCTGACCTGCATACAAGTTTCTCAAGAGGCAGGTCAGATGGTCTGGTATTCCCACCTCTTTCAGAATTTTCCACAGTTTGTTGTGATCCACACAGTCGAAGGCTTTGGCATAGTCAATAAAGCAGATGTTTTTACTTTACTTCTTTATTTTTCTTTACCTTATCACCTGTGTGATTCATCTTTCTTTGTAGCCCCAGAATAATAGGGCCTGGGACCCGGGCCTTCAATCTAGTTAGGGGTTTTCACAGAATTCTTGTTTGGCTACTATTCTTTTCTGATTATTGTGCAAATGTTCCCATTGTTAACCAGAAAGGAAAAATGCTTCCAGGAAGAAATTGGAAAGAACACATCAATTTAACACTCCCTTTGGAGGTTAGCACAAAATGACAGGACAGCAGGAAGCAGTAGAAAGAGCTCCCCCTGACAAGAGAAGCTAAATGATTCTGAGACTGGCTCCCAATCAGGCGTGGCACTGACAAGGCCTTGATAATGACCTGTGAAAGACCGCTTTCTGCTTGCACTTGGTAATTTGTTTCTCTAACCAGGGTATCTTAATGGGAGTTTAAGAAGAAGGCACAGCTCCTTGTAAATGGCAGGCACATGGCAAAGCCTGAGAACGAGCTCCTTTTATCTTTTTAGGATGCAAGAAGCCACGTGTGCTGGCTCTCCTTGTCCACTGGCTGGTCGGAGATCGGGGGTCTGGCTGCAGTCGCCAAGGTTCCCACTTGCCCTTATCATGGGACG